>JAOWAT010022015.1:0-12214 GCA_028571025.1 Longipedia americana | reverse complement strand
TTGTCCAAAACGTGTTTTTTTTTATCATGTTACATGTATCAAACCAACGTCTACTCGTAAACTCGTAGACAAAAATCTTAGGCAGAAAATAATTTTATTCCAGAAATTACAAAAACATTTTTTGTATTTGTAGTCCTCAGTCAGATAAAACAAGAGAAGATCATTGCTGTTACATAGAAAGAAATTTGTTAACCATATTGCAGTCATCAGTCTGTACAGGTTGGCCAATATAGTGCATCCCTTTGAAATCTATT
The DNA here is from genome assembly GCA_028571025.1 of Longipedia americana. Classification (NCBI taxonomy): domain Eukaryota; kingdom Metazoa; phylum Arthropoda; class Copepoda; order Polyarthra; family Longipediidae; genus Longipedia; species Longipedia americana. The sequence continues at coordinate 11,960 of JAOWAT010022015.1, read as the reverse complement.
TTCAGGCAGCTCATGCCAGAGAAGTATAGCAGTTTTATTATGCTTTGGGGTAATTATACATATTGTTCTTAAATCTATAATTTGAAACTATGGTAGGGTCTATTGTAAATTGCCATAAATGGAGGCTCAACCACACATAAAATTCCCAACAGGCTTTCAAAATTAATCAAAATCTTTTATTTTTGGAAACTTAATCATACTACTCCGTCCACTTGGTATTGGCTCATTGTAGGGAAACCACAAAATTGACCTATTTTCATCATAAGTTTTCCCTTACCGAAAGATTTTATAATTGCAAAAGTAAGGATTGTTTTAAAAACTGGAGAATCTCTAATTTTTGAAACTTTTCTAACATTTTTCAGAACCTGTTCTGAGCTTTGAGAAAAGTGCACGTAAAGAAAGATGCTTTTGATGTTCGCGTTCAGCCAATTTCAAGTGGACATAGTAGTACATGTCCACTTTCCTGATATTTTCATAAATTTCTGAATTAGGAATGACTCTTTACATTTCATCAAGATTCCATAAAGAAAGAACTTTGAGTTTTTCTCTTTGGGTTAAAAACCTCATTCAGTGTTGCAATCATTATAATAATAGTTACTCAGAGGAGGTGAACAAGTGACTGGATACCAATGTGGATAAAACATTGACTGGTCATGTTGAAAGAACACACGAAAAGTTAAACGAAGAAGTGACAGGTACAATATTGAAATTACCGTTTTGAAAGCCATTTTTCTGGGAACTGTTAATCGATAAAGTGCGTTCGTTTGTCTCCTAATGGAGCATACACCAAGATAGAGATTGTTTGCCTCTCTGAATGAATTAGTGGATGCATTTCAAATGTGTATAGTGATGTTCATCTAGAAAAAGAAAAAAGGCTGCTCTTTTTGTAGTAACATTTGAAGAAATCTTCAATAAAAATATTTATATTGCTTAGGATGAGTCATGCCATTCTTGTGAGTTGTAATGTTCAATGCATTTCATGGAGTGTACTAGACCAATATTCGATCAGAATCTATTTGAGAATGCATAACTGATGTTTTGACTTAGAGTAACGTCAAACGGGGAAATTCGGGTCGTATTTTGAACTTTCCGTTGGTATAAAATTAGAATTAGACTTTGTACGGTACTGACCTTATTATCAAAAGCCAGTGTACAATCATATCTCTTGACGTGATTTCCAATTTTATGTTAACATTCTTAGTTTTCTGAAAAATTCAAATTCCTTGATTTTTTGACAGAAATTGTGTTTGGGGAAAATCAGGTCTACTGTCAAAAACACTACATAAATTCATTGAATGAAAGTGATGCTGCGTGCGAAGTAGCAACTCTTGAATCTGCTCTATTTAGTCCCAGTTTTCCCCAAATACCTAGGTTCAGTTTTCCCCACTTTGTAAAAAATTAATTTCTGTCACAAAATAATATGAAAATGTTTGAAACTTTCAAAATCTCAAGACTGATACCCAATAACAATTTTGTTAGAATTTGACAACCCACTTTCAACATTTAGTGGTATTTTCAGAAGACTCTTTTCAGACAATATTTTTGTAAAAAATTACCACTTATTTTCAAAAATTCAAAACAAGCATCTAAATTATGAAAAGAGTTATTCTAAACATTGATTATGACGTTCAAAGAACTGAATTATTCTAATTTGATTTCAAAATTTTGCTACAAAATCCAGCTTTGTAGCAAATCAGTGAAAACGCGAAATTTTATAAGGACGACCCGATTTTCCCCGCTAGGCACGAATTTCCCCGTTTGACGTTACGTATACGTACTGATAATTCTTCCATTTAGATTGACAGGTCTCCTCTTGGGTGACATCTCATGCCAAGTTACTATTGTAAAATTTTTATTTTGTTTTGCTTAAAAAATTATATAATTAGAACGACCAGGGCAGACTCAAAAGAACTGTTTGCTTTCAACTTAAAATTTCCTCATCATCATTCTAACTGTATTTACATAATTGTCATCCATAGGCCTCCTTCCTCTATTCCTCTTTGAAAGGCAATGCACCATTTTCCAGCCTTTAAAAAGGCCGCTGAAATCAATTTGTCAACACATTTAATGGTATTCATCACTTGCCTGACAGCTCATATGACTCACAAAGCTTGCTTTACAAGTTCAGAAAAAGTGGGAAAATTGGTTCTTGCCATTTCGAGATCATTTATATTGCATACTTCAAGATCAAGTTTTAAAAAGTAGATGTTAAATTATTAAAATTGGATTCAAGTGAATAAATAAATTTAAAATGGTTTTGTCTGGAAGGGTGATAACATATCCTAGCAAGTATACATTGCCTCAGAAGTTTACTCAAAATCATTTGATTTGAAGAGCTATCTTGCCAAATCTAACCTAAAATTCACATAAGAAAACTTTTTTTGGTTTTCAAGAAATTCTTGCACTGCATTTAAAAGCTATTTTCCATTTTCACTAAAATAATATCTAGATTTTAGTCTTGTACTAATTTATGGTGACATTTGAGTGCATTGAAATGGTTCACTTGAAATTTATTTTATTCAAGACTTCATCAGAAAGCATAGACCGTAGATCAGGATAAATCGGACTAGCCAATTTAATGGCTCATTCAAAAATGTCAAAATTAAAAAAGGGTGTTTTTAACAATGTCAAACAATTATTTTCAAAATTACTGCCATCAACCAAACTTTCAAATGGCAAAAGCTTTTGCTAACAATAATATGACTGTGAGATTATAACATTTCTTTCTAAAAACTTACATTTCATAAAAATGTCAGATTTACCCTTAGGTGTAAGAATTATATGTTCATCTGGAATAATCTCATCGTACATAGTGCATTGCAGTACTCTACCAGTACTGCACCAAAATGGCACTTCTTGGAATTTTATAAATGCTCTTTAGCAGGAATATATTTAAACTTCTCAATTCTTATGCGAAGATGATACATGAATATTAAAAGTACTCTTTGAAAACCAGAAGTATGAATAATTATTTAGATTTTATACAAGTTATTTCAAAATTAATCAACCAATACACAATGCAATGTATAAATAATTATTTCATTAAAAATTATACATTAGTAAAGTCCTAAAAGAATGATCCTTAATCAAAACAGGCTGTAAGGCAAATAAGTGAAGATCATTTAATTACAAAAACTTTTCACATACATGAGAATTTGGGTGCCATTAGGCCTCTTGTTCAATCTTAGATTTATCTTTTTTTTAGCAAGGAAATAAAGCTTTTCAAAAATATATCTTTACATGAAATCGTAATCATGTTTTGACACAATTTCATTCCCTTGCTAACAATCCATCGATATAGAATTTAACCCAGTCTTTGCTTCTAAATGAAATATGTATGTGGTTGCATTATTTCATTTTGAAGCAAAGACTGGAAATTCTGTATATAGATGTACATTGTGAGGGAGGGAATGAAATTGTGTCAAAAACATGATGATTATGATTTCAGAAGGGTGAATCTCTCTATGAAGGTGTTGCCGACGAAAAGTGTTGCCGGCAACAAAAAAATTGTTGCCGACGAATTTCTTATATCAATAACTACCATGATGTAGTTTCCCGGATTTTTATTTTTGAATTAAAGTTCCTCTCGGCAACAAAAAAAGTGTTGCCGACGAATTTCTTATATCAATAACTACCATGATGTAGTTTCCCGGATTTTTATTTTTGAATTAAAATTCCTCTCGGCAACAAAAAAGTTGTTGCCGGCAACACTTTTTCTGTTGCTGGCAACACTTTTTGTCGGCAACACTTTGATAGAGAGAACCACCCTAAATCTGTCGTTAAAGTTGGCGCCATATCAGTAATGGCACGTGATGCTATATGTCTCCCAATGTATTTGTATTTTTTCAATTTTTCTTTTGCTTAGATTGAATTTTTCCTTTCTGTCTCACTAACAGTGAGGTAAAATATAATGAAAAATGTCAAAAAGTAATAAAAGAAAGTTTAACCCTTTCAGTCCGGGTTTCATTGAAAAAAGTTGACCTTTCAGTCCTGAAATATCTATTTAGATGCAAAAAAATAAAAGTTGGTTGGTATTTTCAATCTATTGTCAGATATATGATTATCACTAGATATACAATTTTTGGTCATATGATAGAAAATAGATGAATTTTTCAGAAAGTGAAATCACTTTCTTTCAAAATATTGCAATATTGGATGAAAATCAAAATTTTACTTTTTTAAGGAAAACCTTCAGGACCCAGGTGCAAGTATCTAAATAGATGCATCCGGACTGAAAGGGTTAACAGAAGAAAACATATGCACTAAAACAGCCATATGCAAAATTTGGAAAATTTTTGTTGAAAAATGACCATTCACCAGCACTTTTACTATTACTACAAATAGATTGAACCTCTCAAATTTCAATTGTGCCCTTTATGTTTTGTTTGCTCTGCACTGTCTCTTCTCAACTAAACTGGTTTTGCTCTTTTCTCTTCACATTTTTCACTCAAGGATTTCAGTTCAACAAGTTTACTACGCAAAAGTAAAAAAATTAATTCAAGGCGAAAGCATAAATCCCTGTAGAACTGAGCATCTGTTTTATTGTCAACAATTTCTTTTTCTTAGAGGGAAATTTGAACCCAAGGGACGAATATTTTACACAAAAAGTGCCGATGAATAACGAATTTTGAACTGAGTTTTCTGAAAATTTGCCAAAATGTCTGAAAGTTGATAAGTTTCTTTCTCTCAAATTTTCTAAGCAAAATTCTTTGGTTTTTTGCTTAATATGTACAGGATATAAGTAGCATTTTCTGCATCAGTATGTTCAATCACTTTTTCAACATTTGCTTTTTCTGGTTAATCAGTGGGACTTTCTGCACCATAATTTTCAGTCACTTTTACAGCACTAGAATTGTCAGCTAATGTATGACTTTACTAACAGAACAGAGACAAAACTATATTTTTCTCTTAAAAATGTTGATCTTACAAACAAGTCATGAGAGCCTAAAATTGCAAAAAGTTGTTAGGTGTCTGAAATTTTGCATGGATAATTTTTATGTTATTGTAAACCCTATCCCACCTATCAGTCTGTCTGAAATTTTGCATGGATAATTTTTATGTTATTGTAAACCCTATCCCACCTATCAGTCTGCCCTGAAAAAAAATCAAAATTTGACTTTCAAACAAGATAGCACAATTGTGTTTATGCTTTAGTAGAATCTGATTTTATAAATCTAGTTTATTGTTTATCATGTGACAAAAAATTACTACTTCTTTCTCCAAATAGATCAGACGAATGATTTGACATGCTACAGTTTTCCAGAAAAATGTACTTCAATGATTACCAGATCGTTGAGTCAAATTTTTTCATTTGCCTAATATATTTTGAGACAGAGATAGTACATCTTTACAAATGTATATGAGCTTGTAATAAATAATCAAAAGGACCTTCCAACTTTTAATTTTTGTAGCTGAATAGCTACATGCGGAGTGAAAGGGTTAATAGGCACCATTTTATGCATTTATCTTACTTTTGCAAAAATCTTGTTTTTGTCTGTCATGCAAGACTCCTTAAATGAGGCACTCCAATGGATTTCCGTGATGAAAAAATTTTCTTTGATTATTCAAGCACTTGATCATTCAATATTTAAACATATTTTAAAACTTCATGCAAATTTTCAGGTCACAGAAGTGTATCAAATTTGCACTATTAATAGGGTGGGTCATCTGAAAAAAAAATCTTCGAAAATGATGCCCGGAGGTGACTTAAAAAAATTCCTCTTGTCACACTGACCCCTTCCAGGCATTTTCTGAGGAAAGTTAGGGTATTTTTGAAGTCAGTGAGACTAGAGAAATTTTTTAAGTCACCTCCGGGCATCATTCTCGAAGAGTTTTTTGGATGACCCACCCTACTATGAAGGTAGCAAAGTGGGAAAATTTGAGTCTTATGAAGTAAAATCAAAATATTAAATGCTAATTTCTCATTTTCACAATTTTTTCATCACGAAAATCTGCTGGAATGCCTCAAATGTAAACAAAATGAAGATGCTTCAATTAAGAATTCACCACAGTGATCACATGATACTGCATTTCTTTTACTTCTTATTGTTACTTTCAAAGAGCTTTGCCCAATCTGCTCTAGGTATATTCTCTTTCTTCTTGAAAAATTCCCTCTGGCAAGAAATCAAGAACTTTTTTATGCTTTCCTCCAATGTGTACTGCCATGTTAGAGAAATTGTTTGGTATTACTGGGCACCACAGGCATGGTGTACCAGTCACCTTAAATTGATCTGGATATCTGTCTTTCAACTCCCGTTTAAAGTGTATTTGAGACAAATGTGCCAAATACCTCGATACTCTATGTAAGGGTTTGTTGCAATAAATACATGATACTTTTTCATTTCTCATGTCTTTTATTGTTGTTACTTTCTTTGGACTTTGGGCATAGCTAGAGTTTTTAATTTTCATTCTATTATCATTGATTTCTTTCATTTTTTGGAAGTCCTCTTGTGACAAAAATTCAATGACTTTTTTATGGGTTCCTCCAATGTGCCGTACTTTTGCAGCAAAATTCTTCAGTGTTACTTCACACCAATTACACTTTTTACAATTTTCTTCAAATTGTTCTGGATACTTCTCAATTAACTCTTGCCTGAAATGTTTCCAAGATAAATGTCTCAAATATTCAGACATTACATAGAAGGGATTACTGCAATAGGTACAAGATACATTTGTATTGTGTTGGACATTTTCGGAGCTGTTAATAACTGGGCCTTCATTTTTCTCACTACCAATATCATTTGAACCATCTTTGAGAAAACTATATTCATCAACTTTAGAAGAAAATGAATCATTAGATTGATTAGAATTGTGTTCTATATCATCTCTATTTAGGTCACAAAATATATCATCTTCATCAAACTTTCTATAAAGTTCAACCACCTTTACCTTTTTCTTTGCCTTTGGAATGTAATCTTCATTGAGTCTTTTGGTTGGCACATTACATTCTTTTAAACTTTTTCGTTCAGTCCTAGGTTGGGGATCAGCTGATTTTTCTTGAATTGACACAGATTTCTTCAATCCAACAAATTCTGCAATTTCAACTGATCTTGTAGCAATAACATCATGAATTTGAAACAGTCTACAAATTTCTTGAAATTGAAGAAATTTGCTATCAGTTTCAAATTTTGTTGTCCCTGTGTATATGAACTGCAAAAAACTCCATAATGTTTCAAAGTTGACATTCTGTATGGTAATATGTAACTTTTCACACGGCACATTTATGTTCAATTTTACAATATTGGCAATTAATCCACTGAAATTTGACAACACAAATGAATGACCTTCCAACCTTTCATTTTGATCGAGGATGAAAACCAGATCAGTATATTGGCCATTATTTTGATTTTTCCAACTTTCTTCAAGGAGAATGTGATTCTCATTTCTTAAATTTATACCTTTCATCTTGAAAAGTGCCTGAAAAAGGACAAAACTTATTAACTGAAAAAGCACACATCTTATCAAAAACCCAATTACAAAGTCTAAATTAATTGAAACTTTGCTTATTTTTTGCTTGAAGGTACCACCCAAAACGTTGAAAATAATAACATAATTACATCTGTGTTGAAAATTGCAGTGGGAATATCTGTCATACAGCAATGACCAAATTGAACATCAAATTTATTAGGGAAGCCTCATAGATTTGCTTCTTGTATTGTAAGGACAAAAATATCATGGTTTTTATCATTGAAGCAAGGGGTTTCATGTGAATTGAATGCCAATTGGAATCAGTTTTATATAGCATTTACAGTGCTAGAGATTTCTGTTTCAGATTTCTTGGAATTATGATGCTCTTGATCAGCCACTTGTGAATGTATATTTTCTTCAGAAATTGAAGGGCCAATTTCACTGCTATCTATGTCTAAAGGATCTTTTGCCATGACTTCTTCATTTTCATTAGACATTCCATGTATTATTTCATTTTCATGACTCAAACTCTCAGATACTTTATCAAGTTCCATGTTTTCCTCTGCACTTTCAAATGAATCAGCATTGAGAACTTTTTTACTGTTCATCACTTGAGATTCATCGCAAACAGCATTTATACTTGAACTCTGATTTTCCATGGCAATATCTGACAAATCAAGAGATTTATTTTCTGACTCAAATGATAAACAGGTACTACTTTCTATCTCCACTTTTACAAATGGAACTGAATCAAATTCATTGTCTTGTGTAATATTTGTTATGGCCATTTTTGAATTAGGTAAATTACTGTTAGATTGTAAGTCAAAGTCATCATCATATAAAGACATTTCTGGTTCTATCGGTATTATCTCAGATTGTGGTACATTCACTTCTTGTTGGTTTTCAAGTGATATTTCTTCCTGATTATTAAATTTAGATCTCTTTAAAATGGTCACCTTTACTTTGTCAGCAGTTTCAGGGTGAAGAAATTCCAAGATCTTTTTGTGTGTCACACCAAAGTGAATCATAAAATTGTTTGCATTTTCAGTTTTATATTCACACAATGAACACTGTCCATTACTTGATTCATATATGCCACTACACAGTTCTCTCAATTCCGCTTTAAAATGATTTTGACACAAATGCCTCAGGAACCGAGTTGTATTCTGTCCGAAAGACTCTTCACAATAGTCACACTGAAGTGGACTATCATTTTGCATAGAAGCAGCTTTTTTACTGACAAATTTCTTATCATTGATTGGCAATGATTCTGTTGCACTGTTTATATTCATAGCCATATTCTGTTCTACACTGTCAAAAGATTTATATTTTCTCTGTACTTCATCTGATGTGAATTGTAATACTTTCTTATGCACTCCTCCAATGTGAAGGACCATTGCAAAATTACCATTTGGAACAACTGAACACCATTGGCATTTTGATCCTGTAACTTTGAAATTTTTAGGGTACTCTTCCTTCAATTTTTGTTTAAAGTGACTACCTGACAAATGTTTCAAGAATGAAGAAGCACTTTTAATGGATTTGTTGCAATAATCACATGATATGACTGCATTCCCTTGACTTTGTGTTGCATTTTCAAAGTTAATAACTTTCTTGTTGAGACAATTATACTTTTGCAAAGTTTTCTTAGGTAAGAAATCAAGCACTTTCTTGTGTGTTCTTCCAACATGTATTATCATTCCCAAGAAATTACGCACTTTTACTTTGCACCATTGACACTTATCTCCTTTAACCTTAAATTGATCAGGATATTTGTCTCTTAACTCTTGCTTAAAATGCACTAAAGATAAATGTCTCAAATATATTGTAATAACAGAGAAAGATTTGTTACAAAAATTGCATGATATGATTAGATTTTCACCATCATCGCTTTTCAAATTGAAAGGAGTCTTCTTTACTGGATTTTCAATGGTTTTAGTTTCTTTGTTTTGTGATTTTTTTTGGCAATCTACTTTCCTCCTGGATTTCAGCTTACTTTTAATGAATGATCCAAATTTCTTTTTAGTATTGTAAGACAAAAACTGTATTACTTTCCTATGCCTTCCACCAATGTGGTGTATCATATCAAAAGTACTTTTAGGTATAAATGAGCACCACTTACACTTAGATAATTTAAATTGTTCAGTATACTTATCTTTCAACTGTTGTCTAAAGTGCATTCCTGACATATGTCTCAAAAATAGTGATGCATTTAAAAATGTTTTGCTGCAGTATTCACAGGATATTCCTGTCCCATTTTTCATCAAATTAGCATTCTTTTTATCTTTGCTTACTTTGACTCTTTCATTGCTAACTTTTTCAATTTTTTTCAACTGTTCCTGTGTCAGGAAATCCATAATTTTGCCATGTGTACCTCCAACATGACCTACCTTGGAACTAATTGCATTTGGTGTTACCGTACACCACTTGCACTTTTTTATATTATCTTCAAATTGCTCAGGAAACTTCTCTACTAATTCTTGCATAAAGTGCTTCATAGACAAATGTCTCAAATATTCTGACTTACGTAAGAAGGTTTCATTACAATAATCACATGAATATGACAAAGAGCTTTGGTTATTCTTGAATGTGTCATCCTCTTTTGTACAGTTATTTTGTGAGTTCTGATTCTCAACATGATCAATATCACTTTGAATAGATTCGGGCAAATTGTGTTCTGTTTCAGACTTCTTGACATCAACCTTGGCATTCTCATCATTTACATCAATGTCAACTGCTTTTTTGTTAATCTTCAAAATACTTTTTCCATTGCGCCTTTTGATTCTTGATTTTATAGAAGCCTTCATTTTAATATGGCCTAATTTTATTCTTTTATCTCTAATTCCTTTCATCTTTTTCAATTGCTCTTTTGACAAAAAGTCTTTAACTTTACCATGCGTAGCTCCAATATGTAAAACCTTTGCATACATTTTATTTGGTGAAGCTGAACACCATTTACATTTGTCACTTTCAAATTGATCAGGATACTTCTTCAATAGCTCTTGCTTAAAGTGCATTCTAGACAAATGTTTCAAAAATTCATGAGTTGTTGAGAAGAATCTACTACAATAATCACATGGGTAACTTATACAGTATTGATTATTCTTGTATGTATCTTCCTTCTTTGTATAACTATTTTGTGAGCTCTGATTTTCCATACCAGAAATATCACTTTGAATACATTTGACCGATTCATTTTCATTTGCAGGCACACTAAAATTATTAACATTCTCATCACTAAGGTCCATTTCAAATGCATCTTTGTTAATCTTTTGGAAAATTTTCTGATCAAGTCTTTTGACAGGAACATAGCATTCTCTGACAAATAACTTTACAGTGTCCTGTTTGACATCAACTGATTCTTCTTGTAAAGAATTTTCATCAAGTTCTTCACAAGGAGTTGCCTCAATTGTTTTGGTAGCGGTAACTTTGTGCATTTGAAACAGTTTAGCAATTTCTTGAAACTGAAGAAAGTCTTGTGCTGTTTTCAGACTGGTTTTCCCAGTGTATATGAATCGCAAGAAACATTTCAATGCTTGATAAGAGATGTCCCTCATGCTGATAAATAATTTTTCACATGGCACATTTCTATTCATTTTCACTATATTGGCAATTAGCCCGCTGAAGCTTGACAGCACAAATGAATGTCCTTCCAATCTCTTGTTTCCATCAAGGATGAAAACCAAATCAGTAAATTTTCCTTCATTTTGGTTTTTCCAATTTTCATGTAGGAGCAAATGAGTCTCTTTCCCCAGGCTAACTTCTTTCATCTTGAATATCTGAAAAAGAACATAATTCTTACTATAGACAAGTTTCAATCTATAGGATTCGGAAATATATTGCTAAACTAAAATGTTGTAGCTAAAAATGTAAAATCTGGAATGAACGAAAATAGTACAAAGAAACCCCGATTTAATGACAAATTTTGGAGACACCCAAAATGTCGTTAAATCAGGGGTTTGTCGTCAAATTGAAATCTCATTTTGAGTCAAAATAGCCATTTTTAGACACAAAATGGTATTTTTTAGATGGGAAAAATTAGGTTCTTGAAAATGAACACTAAATGAAACTTAAAGAAAAGTGAAAACACTGTAATTTTTTTGTAAACATCAACTTTATAAGCATCAGAAGCCTTCAATTCTCTGAAAAATTAGCATGATTTAAGCATATTTGAAGCCTTTATGTGGAAATTTTTGCTTAAAAATAGCATCAGGTAAGCATAATTTGAATGCTTTCTTCTGCCAAAAATAAGCATCATGAAGGGTTTGCCGAAAAATTCTGATGCTTATAAAAAGAATTGAGTGTAGATAATGAAAATTTCCAACTTTGATATATAGGCGGGCAGGCAAATCTCGTTTTAACCCATTTTTAGGGAGTTTTGTACGACTTTTGGTGCTCAGCTAGTGGATCCACAAGGAATGTTCTGTTTGTCAAAAATCATTGTATCTCGGTACCAAAGACTTAAATCCTGATATATGTAGCATGATTATTTAATTTCTGCATTGGATTTTTTTCAAGTACAAGTTTTTAAAAATTCATTGTTAGAAACCAGG
>JAOWAT010021904.1:0-12221 GCA_028571025.1 Longipedia americana | reverse complement strand
GATATCATTCTTGAATATCATTATTAAAACCATTTTAGCTTAAACTTTCATGTTTCATCTTATTTTGCGGGGACTAAGTATAATGTAACAAAATTTCTTTTTTAAATGTGTGACTAATGCACCCCAACTTATGGTGAGATTTCCAAGAATTAAAAAAAAATATATTTAATGAGCATTTCCCTTTTGAGCAAAATTCACCAGAATTTTATTTTGATCTTTCTTATCATCACATGAAATATATGAATCAGGCTTATGATTTTTTTACTCTCTAACATTATCAAAATTTTCATTTTGAAAGAATAGCTCACAAAGAAAAGTTTGAATATAGCGCATAATTCTTATATTTAGTATCTGCTTTTCATATAAATAGTCAGTAGATCTAATTTGGGACTGATGTAGTACTCAGAGGCAGTATATACTGTTTTCTCAACACCTTGTTGATAAATATATTCTTGTCTATAATTATTGAACTATTAGGAGACGAAAACCTTCATGATTATTAAACTATTTTTCATTCATTGTGTTTAATCAACTATTTCGGAGAAAAAATGTCAAAGATTTCACAGGAAATAAGTATTATTATTACAACACAGAGGCACAAATAAAATTCATATAGGGCCTTGATCATAATGAAATGCATGAAACCTGTTGTTATGAGAGGAACATACATGGGAATCTTTTTTACTTTTAGGACTATGAGGAAGGGGATTTAAATCTGAATTAATTTTACTTCCATCAATGACAGAAATTTTGAAAATCGAAATTTTTAAGAGTCCGTGAAAGTTGAAGCCAAAAATTGATTGAACAATCAATAGTCTAATTGGTCGAAATCTTTTTTTTGCATGTTACCCTTGTTATAAAATGTTTCTTGGGAGACTAGACAAAATTTTATTGACAATTTTTAGCCATAATTTCATAACTAAAGCTTTCCAAGTGAGTGATTTTATTATGTGAAAATACGATAATAGGCTGAACCAGATTATTCCTAGTTGTCCTTTATTTTTGAGTCTGGAATGAATGCCAAATTTTAAATCAATAAAAATCATAAACTAGGATTAACCAAAACTGTGCTGAAACATTTTAGTCTCTGTGTCCATCCACGTTTTGTGAGTACAAAGAGAACAATCTGTGAGTGAAATCTGATATTTTATCTCATAGCCATTATATTTGATTTTACAGATTTTACCGATTTCTTAAAATCTTGGAATGAAAGTTTTGTTTTTGTTTAATTTGTATGAAATCATGTTCAAACTTTCACTTACTTTGCATGATTTGAGGAAATACATCACGAGTTTTTATAATTCTGTAGCATGATTAATCTCATTTATTTGAAATTTATAGATTTATTTTCTGGTAATTAAATCAATTTGTTGGTTCAATATTCTTGAAGCATTATCAATATTTTACAAATTCTCATATTGATCCTTATTTCCGACATTCTAAATCAACAATATGTTCCTTAAATTCAGCATTGATAAATATTTATATACTGAAGAGAATTGAATTTTTTTTACATTATATTGATGATTTAAAGTTAAAATGCTTTTACTGAAGACGGTCAATAATTATTGTAAATTGCAATTTTTAGAAGGTTTTGACCAATCTTAAGAAGCTTCTGATTTTTTTGTAATGAATTATACAAGTATTGTCCTGCTCATACAATTGTGATAAACAAAAAACCAGGGAGTGCCTCCTTAAACATGTGCCTCACAGGCACTAAGGATGCGACAATTGATTGGCAATTGAATTTCTGAAACACTGAATGTCTCCACAGTCCAAATGTTAGCTCATCTTTTGGCCAAAGTTTTTCTCCTGCACAACTTTTTTCTAAATTGATGTTTATGCAGTAAATTTGCTATTTTCAAAAATTCAATATAGGGAACTTTTCAAATAATATGCCAGAAGATTATCAAAAAACTGAACAGTAGAATCATTACGCATTTCAGAAAAGTTCTTAACATTCCTTTGTTGCATCCACAGAAGCTGTGATTACAGCTTTTGGAGTAGTACCCCATACAAATGTCAAATAAGAGGTATTGTGTCAACACTTCATGACCTGCTTAGTCCTGCAAGACACAAAAAATAACATCATACATGTGAGATCCATGAGATCAACCAACTTAAAAACCAAATGGCCATGATATTCTCAATTTCTCATGTAAATCTTTTTGAATTATTGACCATAAATGAAAGAAAATGATGTCAAAGAATTGTTTGACACCAAGATTAATGATTGTGCTCTGCTTATCAGAAAATGTCAATTTTATCATGATTTTTCAAGGCACAAAGCACTGTGGTTTGGTCAACAGACTGAGTCTGTTCAAGGCATAGTAAGTAGTGCAATATGGTATTGTCGACAGCCTGAGTCTGTGTGAAAAAGAAACATTCAAAAAATAACTTTCTAGACATTAGATTTATTTGCAACTCTCAGAGATTGAGGTGGATATGAATATATTGTTAAAAGAATTTGAATTCTTTACTTATTTCTGGAGGCATTTTCTGACAAAATTCAAAATTTCTAAGCTGACCGTAAAAAGTTATAAAACAACTGTGCAGTACTGATAGATCTTTATTACAATTTTTGAATTGTCTTGAAAAGTAATTTGATTACTCAATAAAATAATTATGTGCCGATATTTCCTAAAATTTCCTTCTTTGCTAATTCTTATGAAGTAAACTTTTGGGCCAAATAGCTAGAATTGGGTTATTTAAAATATATTTAGGCTGTCCAAGGTACAAAAATTCATCTCGATTACTGGAATTTTTGAAAATTTCACTTTATATATTAACTTTAAGCTATCGATTACTGAAGTTTTTGAAAATTTCACTTTATATAATAACTTTAACAGACCCTATTTGAGTGGCTGAAACCATCTGTCCAGAACCAAAAAATTTTTTTTGGTAAAAACCACATATGCATCTTATTTGGTTCATATAATGATGTTCTACCTAAAAAGAAATGGCCTGGACCCTTTACAAGTGGCCGTAATTGGCCGTTTAAAAAAGGGCCCCAAAAAGACCCTGTTATTTCAATGAAAATCAGAAATCACGTTTTTAAAGCCCTTAGAGCGCATTTTTGAAAATTCTGAGTGGGCCATTGGATTCAGGGCGAAAAATTGACATAAAAAGTGCCCTTACTTTTTTGATTTGCCGCAATTTGCCATGACCATGGCCATCCGGAATGCCACTTTTTGCCATTTTCGGGCCCCTATTGACGGGCAATTTTAACGTGGACTCACCCCATTTCCCGAAGCTAGCTTGGATGCATTGGATCGGCAAAGGATAGATGTTTCCAATGGCACCAGTCCCGCTCCGTGGCTTTCCGTACTGTTGGAGAAATCCATCAAACAATATGGGCCATTTTCTGCTGCAGAATGGCTAATTTACTCCTATTTTTGGCCTCTGCAGCAGAAAATGGCCCATTTTTTATGGATTTCTCCAAGAATACGGAAAGCCATGGAGCAGGACTGGTGCCATTTGAAACATCTATCCTTTGCCGATCCAACGCATCCAAGGTAGCTTTGGGAAACGGGGTGCGTCCGCGATAAAATTGCTCGTCAATAGGGGCCCAAAAATGGCAAAAAGTGGCATTCCAGATGGCCATGGCCACGGCAAATTGCGGCAAATCAAAAAAGTAAGGGCACTTTGTTCTGTCATTTTTTTGCCCTGAATCAAGTGGCGCACTCAGAATTTTCAAAAATGCGCTCTAAGGGCTTCAAAAACGCGATTTTTGATTTTCATTGAAATAGCAGGGTCTTTTTGGGGCCCTTTTTTGAACGGCCAATTACGGCCACTTGTAAAGGGTCCGGGCCATTTTTTTAGCTAGAACATCGTTATATGAACCAAATAAGAGGCCTATGCACAGTGAATTTTTTGACGTTAAATAGGCGAAATTAAGTAAAATTCAAATCTTACACAAATATTTCGGTATTATGATAGAAAATTTGTGATAAATTTTTATACTAAGTTTTTTAGCTAAAATTTTTCGTAGTATGGGTCTAAAGTTCAATATTTTGAACATTTCCCCCCTAAAATGGGGGGTAATTTGTAAAACAAAAGTTCCACCGAGTTCCATTGAGTTTAGGGTATTTTTGGAAGCCTTGATACCTTCCAATAAGATTCCTGGGGGTAACTTTTCCATCTACTTGCGCCACTTTGCATAAAATCCATTTTAAGTGTGTTCTTAAATTTGTCTCTAATTTGCTTATAAAAGTGCAACTTAAAGTGAAAAAAATTGCAACTTCTATTTTTATTTCAAGATTTTTGTATCATTAATGATGGCTTTCTTGGTTTTATTTTTTGTAAAGATTTTTTGGATCACAGAAAAAAATCAAAACAGGAATTTTTAAACACTTCAGTTTCATGCAATTTCGTCATATTGGTGAAAAATGACCACTGTGGTACGTAGTTTTTAGAATGCCTTTTTCAAAAGAGGAAATAAAGTCATCAGATGAGTTGTCCCAAAGAAGTACTGTACTACGTAGTACATTTCAAATAAATAATTTCGGGTCATTTTGCAGAAAATGCATTTTTTCTTTGCTTTCATGCAGTAATTCTATTACAAGAAGCTATACACTCTTTTTTTCTTATAAGCATAAACTTTATAAGCATATGAGGCTGGAATTTTGGGATTTTTACAAAATAAGGATAAGCATATTATTAATAAAAAATCTGAGGCTGGGCGAAATTACACTATGCTTATAAAAAAAAACTTAGTGTATTTAACTCAAAATTTGTGCCAAATTCGATAAATTTTGAGTCATTTGAAAAGTCTGCTGGGAAGTCTCACATGCATTCAAAACTACATTTTCTTATATTTCGTTGGGCCAGAACTACAGTTTTTTAAGTTTTTTGGTTTTTATTAAAGATTGGTTGAAAATCAGGAAGGTTGTGTTTTGATATTATTTTCACTGTGAATTATTTCCTCTAAAATTAATTTTGTCAGAAGTTTATACTAAATTATTAAAAAAAAAAAAAATAAAAAAAAAACAATCTCAATAAGGTAAAGTTTTTCCTGTCCTGTATTTGAAATCACACATTGTTGATATAATTATATTTAACGTTATAACAGAGGAAGTGTGTCTGAGAATTCAATACAAAATCTGCAAAAAGTGTCTCGTTTTGAGGAAAGTATTTCTCTTCCAAATTTCCAATAAATACAAAATCTATTTGTAGCAAGATATCTTTCATTTTTCATTACAGAAACATCTAAACGCAAATCCAGTAGCTCTTCAGATTTGAGCAAAAAGGCCACTCCAAAACGCAGCAAGAAGGAGGAGGCAGCAAAAGCAGAACAGGAAAAGGAAGCAGAAAAAGAAAAAGAGAAAGATTTGTCTTCAGAAGATGATTCAGCAAAAAATCAGGATGTAAAATCTAATGAAAAGAAGCAGTCGAAGAAACAGAAGAGCAGTCCAAAATCATCTAAATCAACAAAGAAAACAAAAAACGAAAACGTATCGGAAAAATCATCCAATTGTAAAGAAAGCGACGACGAAGAAGAAAAGAAGAAGGAAAAAGAGGAACAGAAGAGGGAAGAAGAAGAGAAACCCAAAAAGACTGAAAGTACTTCTACTTCCTCGCCTGCAACCACAAAATCCGAAAACAAGAAACCAATAGCTTCTTTCTTCATGTCTTCATCATCAAAAAACAATTCTTCGAAAAACGATTCTGCTGCCAAGGGCGCTGATTATGATAAATCTGTGAAGAAAACGAAATACCATCCCATTGATGATGCTTTTTGGGGCAGGGGAGACAAAACGCCCTATTTGGCTCTGGCAAAGACGTTTGAAGCCATTGAGGAGACTAAAGGAAGGCTCAAAACTATTGAAATGCTTTCAAATTACTTCAGGTAAGGAGAATCAAGGGAAAATAGGACTTTTAGTTTTACGGATATAATGTTAAAAACCAAATACCTTCGTATTTTTGAGGGGAGGGGGTAATTTTTTGCAGTTTTTTGGCGAGTTTTTGATGAAGTTTGTTCAGTTTTTCAAAAATAAATTGAGGTTTTCCAAAAGATTTTCAAGAAATTATGAAGTTCATGAACATGTATTTAATTGGCACCAAAATTGGTTCTTGTAATTCAGTGGGTTAAACCATTTCTTGGTACAAATCTGAAAAGCTTTCCTGCTCTTTACTTTAGATCTGTTATGGTTTTGTCTCCCGACGACTTACTCCTCTCCGTGTACCTGTGCCTGAATCGCCTCGCCCCTGCCTACGAAGGTATCGAACTGGGCATCGGTGACAGTCTCCTTATGAAGGCCATTGCTCAAACCACAGGAAGAAGCACTCAACAAATAAAAGTCGATCTCGGTAAAACGGGCGATTTGGGAATTGTGGCGGAACAGAGTAAAGGCAATCAGCGAACAATGTTCCAGCCGGCCCCACTGACGATTAAAGCAGTCTTTGATAAATTGAAAGATATCGCCAAAATGACCGGAAATGCATCTATGGGCAAGAAAGTTGGAATAATTCAGAGCATGTTAGTCGCTTGCAAGCACTCGGAATCGAGATACCTCATTCGATCTCTAGCTGGCAAGCTGCGAATTGGACTAGCCGAACAATCAGTATTACAGGCGTTGGCCCAAGCGTGTGTGATGACCCCGCCCTGTCAAGAGTATCCCCCTGAAGTGATGTTCGCATTCAAAGACTCATCTGCGGATAAGTTCAAAGAAGAGTTGGATAAGAAGGCGCTTATTCTGAAAACGGCTTACTG
This sequence comes from Longipedia americana, assembly GCA_028571025.1. Lineage (NCBI taxonomy): Eukaryota > Metazoa > Arthropoda > Copepoda > Polyarthra > Longipediidae > Longipedia > Longipedia americana. Next base: position 5,509 of record JAOWAT010021904.1, on the reverse strand, counting down.
GTAGGTTGAAACGAGAATACTTCCTCCATTTCAATTTAAATAGGGCGAAGGACGTGAGTGTTACATTTTCCCGGAAAAATGTATTTCTATGATTGAAGCCATCATAGAAGTAAATTTTTCTGGGAAAACGTTACACTGGCATCTTTTGCCCTAAATGGAGGAAGTCTCATTTAAAGGCAGACTGGTCCAAACTTAATTTGATAAAACGCTATTCGCATTTGTTGTAACAAAACAGAGCAAGCACATAACAAAGCTTAAATCTTGAATGAGTACACATCACACCAAGCCCAAAAGAAATTTGAGAGCCATATTCCTAGAATATTAGGCATAGAATTGAGTGAATAAATTTAGTTCAGAAATTGAATGGAGGGGTCAATTGAAATAGATTCAGCAAGACCCGTTTTCAATTTGTTGTTTTTTTCTCAAATTTTGTTTGGGCTCCCTGTGACATGAAGCTCTGTGTTTATCCATTTATATAAAAAATCAGCACACAATTTTGAGACTTGAGTCAGTATGCCTTGAAACAATGATTTCTACAACAATTCGATGGCACAGAATAATTAATTGACTTTGAATATTTTCTTTTTAAAAGTTCCATTTTGAAAGGGGTTTAATCTAATAATTTTAGAATAATGGTTCTTTTGTTTGACTTTAATTTTAGCTTGGGTTTAAGTCAACACTGAATTGATCTAATCTTAATGTCATTAGCAATACTGTAAATGCATGGTTTTATCGAAATTGCTAGGGGAATCAGGTTGGCATGCGCCTTTCAGGAAATTAACAAGATAAAGTGGTTTCTCTATTTTATGACAATTCACCATTATTTTGAAATTAGCCTGAAAGGGTCAAAGCCTCCTAAAATTCTACTACATCTGTCCCAAAATAGATTGAGTATCTAGTGCGGAATTATTTTATTTGACGATAACTTAAATCATCAAGGTAAATAATTCCGCGGGACTTAATACAGCATGAGATATTCACAATCTATTTTGAGACAGAGGTAGTACCAGTTTTCTTTCAATTGTACGGAGTGTTAGAACATTTCCTTTCTCAAAAAGAGTCAAAATAAAAATCCTTGTTACTTTTTCAAATGGTTAAAACTGAAATGAATTTTTTCATTTTGAGAAGCGCAATAACTTGTCAGTAAATAGTAAAAAGACCATAAAAAGAATGTTTGAAAACTTTGAAACCACTCTTTTTATATCATTCGTATGAGTCATTCGGGAATTCTTGGATCGATAATTCACATCTCCTTTTTTGTCACTGTTAAAAATATTGAATATAGGATTAATAGTTAGGGCACTAAAATGTAGAAAACCTGGGACAAATCTCCAATTGTTTTTTCACAAATTAAAATACTCATTATTCACTCATGATTGAAAGTTTTTAGTGAGTCTAGACAATTTTTTGTCAATTTTCATCCACAAAGTTGACATTTACTAAGTATTTTTTACATTCATGAGTGAAACCAAAGTATTTTTAAACCAGATTTTCGCAAGATATCTAGTCCTGGATTTTAGTGCCTTGACTTAAACACACAATAGCCAAATGTTTACCCTGTGTTGTGCCATTTCAGTGAATGTCCCTGTTACGATCTCGTTATCCCGGTGCTGCTCGAAGACGGGATCGAAAACCTGCCCAAGAAATGCAAACTGACTCCCGGCATTCCTCTAAAGCCCATGTTGGCCCACCCGACTAAAGGCGTGGCAGAAGTGCTCCAGAGGTTCGAAAATGCCAAGTTCACCTGCGAGTGGAAATACGATGGGGAGAGAGCGCAAATCCATTTGCATGATGATGGAAAGATCACCATTTACTCAAGGTATGTTGATTATTATGTAATCTCCAAAGACTTTAGGAGTGTAATCAATATAGAAACACAGATTATACTCCAGAAAATCTTTGGAGATTTCACAATTTTAGATATTTTTTTTATATTTTACATAACTTTGCAAATCAGAGGATTATTGAATTTTTGCTCAAAACTTAAGATTTTTTAAAAATATAATCATGATGGAAGAATTTTGTACAAAACCTCTCATTTAAACTGGCATCTTAATCAATTTTATGACCATACTTGCGTTTGCCCTAGGAATCAGGAGGATAACACCACGAAATACCCTGATATCATCCAGAGGTTCGCCAAGTGCAAATTGGATACGGTTAAGAGTTGTGTTCTGGACTCTGAGGCTGTGGCATGGGATAGGGAAAAGAAACAAATTCAACCGTTTCAGGTAAGGATTCTGTTTGTGTAAGATACAAATATTTTTCAGAAGTACTAAGAATTGACTTCACCTTGTTTTTTTCAAAGTATCATTTTTGTGATCAAATTAAGTTGAGTATTTTCGCAATATCATCGGAGAATAGAAAAACATACAGTGCCGTGCATAATGAATTTTACGGGATATAAGGGAGCGAAAATCGAAACTTTTACTTCTATAAAAGTCAGCAAAATTTACTCACTTACATTTTGGACCAAGGGCTACCACCCAAGACAAAGTTTGGGTCAATATTTGGATTTTACTTTTTTTCCATATTATTCTCCCTATAAAACTGCAATCAAAATGTAATCAACAATTTTCTTGCTTATTCTGCGATTGCAGTTTTACAGGGAGAATAATATGGGAAAAAGTAAAATCCAAATATTGACCCAAACTTTGTTTCGGTGGGTAGCCCTAGGTCTAAAATGAAAGTAAGTAAATTTTGGTGAATTTTATACAAGTAAAAGTTTTTTGCCCTCTTATATTCCGTAAAATTCATTATGAACGGAACTGTACTCAATAATTTAGACTATCCAGTTTTGACACCAAAAGAAAACTTGTAAAGACAATGTCAAATCGAAAATTTCATAATAAAGGAAAAGTAAAAAACGAACTTTAATTCTAATGGTCGTGTTTATCCCCTTCAGGTATTATCAACTCGCAAGCGCAAAGATGCTCAGGAGAGTGACATCAAAGTTCAGGTGGCTGTGTTCGCTTTCGATCTCTTGTATTTGAACGGTGAAGCCTTGGTGAGGAAACCCTTTAAGGAGAGAAGGGATCTCTTGAAGCAGCATTTCAAAGAGATTGAAGGGGAATTCTGGTTTGCCAAGTCCGCAGATCCAGAGAATATGGAGCAGGTGCAGGAGTTACTGGAAACATCAGTTAAAGGTAAGTTTAAATTTTTAAGATATATTACAATTATCAAATAATAAATGTCTCCTTGCTTGTGAGAGGCGCTCCAACGGATTTCTACAATGATTTTTTTAATTATTTAAACACTTGATCAATTTGATTCTTTACCGCATTTTAGGACTTCTTGCAAAATATCAGACTGAAGCAGTGTCTCAAATTTGCACAATGAAGGAAATAAGGTGAAAATGTTCTTTTATGAAGTAAAAATGAAAAATTGAGATGCGAAATTTTCAACTTTCCAATTTTTCCCATTGTGTAAATTCGTTGGAACGCCTCATTTTTGATATATATGATTACAATTACATAAACCATATTGAATTAATACTGTATATTGTCTCACTAATCCATGATTGAATCATGTAATCACATGATTTAGAGTTCGTTTCCATCAGTAGGGCCACCCGGAAGAACTAATCAATGATAAATTTCATCTTTCGCTCAATAAAATGAATGATTTATTATCGATTAGTACTTCCGGGTGGCCCTACTGATGGAAACGAACTCTACCATTGATCATTTCTAATCCCGAAATACGATTTTTGTGTGAGTTAACTGGATTTCCTGATGGTGTGTCTTGCGCTCTAACCTCTAACCTTTCAAATAGCATGCTGCTGCTTGTTGCCTTGCCTGAGAATGAACATCCAACACGACCTGCATGGCATCATGATACATTTATACTTCATTGCATCATGTTCTATTTGTACATCATCCGCATTAATAGCATAGCACCAGGGAATTCAGCTTAATTCGCATGAAGCCCTCAACAATGGAAGAAGCAACAAATGGTAATGAATATGGAACCACATGATAGAAGAAACAGATTAACAATGTATTTTCAAGGAAACTCAAAAATTTCTTCAAAGAACCTAAACAAATTTTTATATCGTAGACTTCATTATTGTAAAAATTACGACATTGAGGCGCTAGTAGAATTCCAATCTAAGGCATTTTTATAACTTACTTCCTCCATTTCAGTTTAAATAGGGCAAAAGACGTAAGTGTTACGTTTTCCTGGAAAAACTTACTTCAATGATTTCCGAAATCATAGAAGTGAACATTTCCGGGAAAACGTAACACTCACAGTGTTCGCCCTATTTAAATTGAAATGGAGGATGTACTTCATACTTTGAGATTTTGTGAAAAATTTCATAAACAAATTTTGGGTTTCTTCCACCGTTCGAAATGTTGTTGGATTACCTCAATTTTCAGAAGACAAGAGAGACGTTTTCACCCAAAGAGTCGGCCATAAAAATCAACCAGAGAGCAAAAGAATTGTCAAAATTTAATGTATGATTCAAGTGGATACAATGAAAGAAGATTGGTGATGTGAAGATCGGATGAAAGCATTGTTTTCGATTTAAGGCTCGGTTTCTCTGTGTTGTGATGCGAAAAAAATCACGTATCACAGCCAGAGTTACCTTTCCTTGGATTGATTTATCTTCACCATTCATCATTAAAGAATCCCAGATGGAAAGCCCAGTGTCATTCTACCCATAACATGTCTTAGTTTAGAAGAAATTAGTTCGGAGAAACTAATCTAAATGAATTGGTTCTTCAGTGTGAAAATCAATACCTAATTCGTATCATTTTTATCCATGTCTCAATTGCTTGCTGTAACTGATCGATCAAATTGGTAAAGAAAATCAATATTTAATTTCCATAACCTCAATTTTTCATATATTGCAGACGTAAACTGTTCAGGAAATTCTTTAATTACATTAGATTTTCATGAATTTTCAGCTTCCATCTGGATTTAGACAGAAACTTTATTGCGTTATAATCAGATTTCAAAATCAAAACCAGATTCAGTATCAAACTAACTTTCCAAACCTTAAATTGTGCAATATAATAACAATTGTTTCTTTTTCAGAAAACTGCGAAGGCTTGATGGTGAAAACTCTTGACATTGACGCAACATACGAAATTGCAAAAAGATCTCACAATTGGTTGAAACTGAAGAAAGATTATCTGGATGGTGTTGGCGATACACTAGATGTCGTTGTGTTAGGTGGCTATCTGGGAAAGGGCAAAAGGACAGGCGCCTACGGTGGATTTCTGCTCGGTTGCTATGACGCTGAAAATGAAGAATACCAATCCATTTGTAAAATCGGAACCGGTTTTTCAGATGAGGATCTGGCTAAACATTACAATTTCTTCAAGGTAGGGTCTTAACTTATTTATGTTGTAAAATGTTTAAATGACTTTTACAAACATTGAACCATTCAGAAAAGTTAAAGGGAGGCTGAAGTGAAGAAGCAAGTTTGGCTCATAATGATGTATATGCCTAGAAATAATTTTCCAATTTAACAATTTTTTTCAAACCCAGATCATACTTAGGG
>JAOWAT010021793.1:0-12221 GCA_028571025.1 Longipedia americana | reverse complement strand
TTTCAGTATACTGAAATAACATTTTCCGCGAAACTGCACACAGCATTAGATATTCACTATCTATTTTGGGATGGAGGAAGTAATATTCATTCTTTGTAAAATGTTGATTCTGAAATCCTTTCTCAGGTATCCACAGTAAAGAAGTTACTCCACCAGCTGAACGAACTTTTAAAATCCGACAGTGGTGACATCTTCGTCAACTTCGACAACATCCTGGCCTGGTCGGGACTCCTCATCAACGTCCACTACTGCAACCTCATTTTGTCCAAAGACAAGGACATCATCAGTCTGGTCGAGGATTTGACCGCCACAGTGGGTCAACTGGAGTCGAGCATTCAGCTGGTGTCATCGGTGATGCCTCTCACCAAAATGATCATCACCCAGCAAATTGGGAATAGGTTAGAAAGAAGGCTCACCTATTATGACATTGAGTTGGTCGATTTGTGAAGCAAAATTATTACTACCTCTGTCTCAAAATAGATTAGGCGAACGATTTTTATTGTTGTGATGTGTGAAGTTTCGCGGAAAAATTTATCTCAATGATTAAAATGGAAAAGCATTGATGTAAATTTTCCACGAGACTTAATGCATCACATAAAAGACAATCATTCGCCTAAACTATTTCGGAACAGAGGTAGTACTTTAAACAGACTTGTTTCTATTGCAAATTTTGAGCTGGTCTGCTTCGTTTTGTAAGCTAAATTTGCTATGGAATCTGTCATCTCTAAAGATTTTCAGGAGTGCGATCAATGGAATTCTATAGATTACACTTCTGAAAGTCTTTGGGATTACACAAATGATGGAAATGTTTCAAATTCATCTAAAATAAAGTTTCGAAGCATATATACAAAAATAGCTGTATTTAATTTACCAAATTTATCAATTTCCCCAATGGAGGCTAAACCAATTTTACGCCCCATATTTAAAACTCGTCCTTATATATTTAGATATTTTTTGATCTTCCTGCATATTGCAAAATTTTTTGGGGGTTTCTTTATAATGTAGGTTTTTGCTGCTGCCAAGATCCAACGGACTTGGTGGGAGCCAAGGAATGATGTTTCTTCTTGTGACATTTCTGAAAGTTGAACGTCGGATCTGTTGATAACGCACGTCGGATCCGTTGATTGTGCTAGGTCGCTAGGCGATAAGTATCCAGTCTTTTTTGCTGCTGCCAAGATCCTCTTGACTTGGGGGCAGCTAAGGAATGATGTTTTTTCTTGGGCTTCTTGTGACATTTCAACACAGTTGGCAGGTTGAAGAGAGTACTTCATATGTGGTACAAATACTTGGGCGGCGTAGCCGCCAGCATTGTAAATTATTTCCTCAATTAAGAATTTTTCTATTACTTTGAACTCAAAGAATTTAATATATGTGATGCGAGATACAGAAACCGTGCACAGAGCTTTTTTTATTGAAGTGATGTTTAATTTCAATTTCCGAACAAATCATAAGATTTTAAAAATTTTATTGAAGTAATTTTTTGTTAATTACCGCGAAGAGAATAAAAGTTATTATTGGTAATTTTTTCCAATCCGTACTACCTCAATATAAATAACTTGCACATTTTTTGGTGGCGCTATCTACAATTTTTCCTTCCTTAATTACTACTAAAGGATACGTTTTGAAAATTTTGTTCAATAATAAATTTGAATTCTACATAAAAGGTCTCCATTTTAAGCTAAAATTCGTTGTCTGAAAATGTATAGAGGATTCGAAATAACGTAAGAAAGTTTTACTACATAGAGCATTCCTCTGCGCACGGTTTCCATAAAACGCCTCACATATTCAGATTTACAAAAAAACTTATGGCAGCAGCATTGTGGGGATTCCGCGCTTGTTATATAAATAATTGCTCGTTTTTAACCCTGTTTACGGTTACGTTTAGTCACCCGACATGACTGTATCAGCATAGTATTTAGTGAGGCAAATACGCTAAAACAATTCGAGGCAGTCTTATATTTTTGCAAAGAATTCTACATGTAATACTGTTTCATAGAGACCACCAAGTTCGTAGTAAAGTGTGCATACGTACACACTTCTATTGCAGGCTTTTGGCGCATACCTCTTCAAATTAAGTAAATGTCATAAATGTTTATGAATACGTATATCAACAGCAAATTTACAGAAATTATTATCAAATACAAAAATCCTAGTTTTTTGTTATTTTAATGGTCCTGAAAAAATGTTAACGATAAATCACTGTAAACTTTCGACAGTAATAAAAATTGTCAGTAAAATACATCTTATGCAATGAATCTGTGCCATAAAAATAGTAAGAACATTTTCAATTGTGGCCAAAGAAGCCTTAAAAATGAAACAAACTGTTTTTCATGAATTTTATTTTGAATTGGTCTAAAACTTAATCAACTAACAACTTAATTCATATTTTTAGTGCATGTAGACACCTGTTCCACTGTTTGTTGTGAAAGGTTCAAATGCAGTTTTTACACACTTGTTAATTACTAGAAACTTTAAAATGTATCAAATTGTGGAACCAAATCTTGATTGAGTTTTTCATGTTTTCTGTAGTTGTGAAACAATCCTTTCATTGAAATAAAACTTTTCAGTATTTTCTAGTTTTCATAAAAAGATAACTAATGCAGATATATTTTTATTCCGTCCAAAAATCTCAAAATGATTTTTTATAAAGGTAAAAATTCACAGATTCATGGCATTTATAAAGTTTCTAGATTTGTGCAACTGAATGAAATAATTATTAATCCAAGACAAGTTATTCATATAGTTAGATGAGGTGACCCAACTGATTTTCATAATAAGGAAAACATGCAAGGTTGAGAAATTCAATTCGCTTAATACTTCTTCTTTCCTAAAATAGACTTGGCAAACTGAGTTTTTACCCTGCACAGTAAGGGTTACTGGGGCACTGGCGTGGGGGTTCTTGTTGTTGTTGTCCCAATCAAAGTTAAAATGGTCCTGAGAACGGTTCTTTGAGCCCTTTGTTCATTTTCAAACTGGATGGTATGAACAAAAAGGGCTATCATATGAACTAATTAGGTCCAAATTCACTCAGATTGTTGTTCTCCTTCTTGTCCTTGTTCGCAAGAACCACTGTTTATATGCTTATAGACTTACTAAAACACTGATATTCTTGGATTTAAGTAGCACTGTTCACTAATTTTCTGGGAAAGAGTGACATGTACAAATTTTACTAGGTAAAGTTTGCCAACATGGCCGGAAAGGATATATATTAAAGATGGGTCCATTCAAGTTTTACATACCAAATTTCAGGCAATAATTCCTTAAAATGAGTTGGCTAAGTCACTTTGAATGTTGATTTTTTGCATGAAAATAGCAACATTCAAAGTGACTTAGCCAACTCATTTTTCGGAATTTTCACTAGAAATTTGGAATTTAAAATTGTAGTGAGTCTATCTTTAATATATATCCTTTCCGGCCAGTTTGGCAAACTTTACCTAGAAAAATTTGTTCATGCTACAGTTTCGCGGAAAATTAGTGAACAGTGCTACATTTATTTACCAACCAATATTAATCCCTCCATTTTCCTAAAAGATTGAGAAAGAGTCAGCCCACCAGATACCGTCTAAGACGGATATAGCGTCATACATTTTTAGTGTCATGATGGATATTGTAATGACATCATTTTAAAAAAACATATCAAGATATTTAATGGATTATGGAACTTATAGACCTAAAAATATTTTGAAAATAATTTTAAGATTTGTACAGTATAATTTCACATTAAAATTATCCTATGGCTAGAGATCTATCAGTATCAAGATAGATAACATTCTCCAGAGCTATATTATGGGTTATGGAGCTATAGACCTATCAATTTTTGAAATAATAATTTGAGGGTTTGTACAAAGGGGATGTGAGATAATTTGATCAACATTTTCCCCTTTGTTTGTTTACATTGATTATTTTCATCCATTAGTGCTCCTAGGTCAGAAAAGTGATTGAGTAGAATTTTGGGAATATCATAGAAGTAAAAATTTTCAATTTTGCTCCCTTATATTTCATGTAATTTATCATGAATGGTTCCATATGCAATCATATATGTGAAAAAACAACATAAAAAAGTGAAAAATGCAGGTTTTTTTCAACTTACATTAAAATATTGAAGTTTTGCATCTAATCTCCTGAAAGAGCAATATTTTTTGGTTAAGAAAATGCCAATAAAACAAAGCTTTTACTTAATAAAATGATGCAATAGAGGCTCTTAAAAGTTAGAGAAAGGGGGCAAATTTTCAAACTGTTAAAAATGAAACATTGCAATTTCCTGGAGAATTTTCAGTTTTTCACTTTTTGCACCTTATTTTCAAAAAATTACAAAATTTTACATTAGAAAAATGTAAAACACCCAATACATATCTGCAGCTATTGTTGCAATTTAAAGCCTTTAATTTTACTTTTATAGAACGGTTTTCATGTTGTTGCTTCACATATCAATTGTCATGCTTTAAATGTAGACACAAAAATAAACAAACAATTTAAAATCAAACTTACCCTACCAGTATCAATGCAAATTAAGACTGATGTTAAAAAAGAAAGTTTGGATGCATTTGTTTTAATTGGAATAAAAATGAACAAGCACACAAGCCATGTAATTACCTGATGCTGTCTTTAAAAACAAAGAATGTTTAACCACAACTACAACAACAACAACAACAACAACAACAACAGCAATATCAACAATAGCAATTTCAATGCCCATTAGAACACAACCACTTGCTTCATTCAGGGGAATAACTTGTAAATAGAAAGAAACCAAGAAATTCTGTTGCAGAACTGGTTGAAACAATCCTTCTAATACTTTTAGCTAGATTTTTGTTTTTGTCTTACTATTCTTAATAAACCTCATATTTTGTTCACTTTTATTGGGAACAGCAGTTAAATTGTTAATAAGACAATAGACAGTTCTTCTGCACAAAATTGTGCAGTTGACATTTACTTCAGTACAGGCCTTTTTCACTTTTAAAATAAAGAGCCCTTTCTTTAGTTTAATGAACTTAACTTTTCTACATAAAATTTGACCAAAAAATCAATTCTGTCTACCTTTAAAAGTTTTAACTGGTACAGTGGTCTCGCGTTATATCGACTCTCGTTATATCGACATCTCGCGTTATATCTACATTTTGCTGATTCCCAACTCCATTTATTAAATAAGGCCCTCGTTATATAGACAAAAATTTTGCAAATTCTCTCGTTATATCAACATTTTGGTAGTAGTTTTAGTGTAATTTGCATATATTTGAAAAATTTTTAAGTTTTCTTCTTTATCAGCAACAATTTTTTATCATTGAACATCATTTGTGACTTAAATAGAATCAATTTTAGATACAATTACATAGCAAAACTATTGAAAACATATTTATATGTAATTCTATGACCAAATGAACCATTTTTCTTACATAAGAAAGGGTCAAATGGGTGTAAATTGCTTTTATGTACCTCTCGTTATATTGACAATCTCGCGTTATATCGACATTTTGGTTGCCTCCCAAATTTGTCGATATAACGCGAGACCACTGTATTTTGGATTTATTGCAAATTTATGCTTAATAAATGTAGCAGCTTCAAGAGTTGATATTGATGACCTCTATTTTCAGAGAAATGATAAATGATTGTGCAAAGCCTGTCTGTCTCTACTGTTACTTGTCAAGGAAGAACAACTGAGACCACGTTTACACCTCTCCGTTCGGCAATGCCAAATCTGCCCTTGGTCTGTTATATCAATTAAAATGAGCCGGTACGTTTTTATACAGGGCTTTGAATGTCAGGATTTTCCCCAAAAAAATGTTAGAACTTTTTTAAATTTCAAAATGTTTTTTAAATCAAAACATTTAAAAAACTGTCAATTTCTCAAAACTTTTATATAAGATGTATTCGAATACTCATATATTCAAACCTCTCTGGCTTGCTAATCAATCTGCCCATCCATGAAAAAATATGGGTTTGTGACTCTTCTGATTCTGAGCACAGATCATTAAAAAGGAAAAAGAACTATTTTGAGGGAAATTTTCGCAGAGCAAATCTAGTTTTCCACCAATACTTAGTACTGGAAAACTTCATTAAATTTTGTATTTGTATTTTGTATTCTTAAGTATTGGTTTTCACTACAGTCAGACATTTCCTAGTCTGTTTTTTGTAAACAACATACTTGGCTGTTCTCATAACATCTAAATTCACAGATGGACTTGGGCCTGATAGGTTCTTAATGTCTTCTCATCTTTATTGGACAATGAGAAAAGAATGAATATAGGCAACTTTTTGATGATCTAGAATTTTCCAACTCCTCTGGGTAAAATCCCTGGAATGATTATAACACCGTTTTCTTTCATTGCCCAGCTAAGAAAGAGGAACATTTTTACCTCGCAGCCAAATCTGCCCAATATCTATTGCCACAATGTATTATATCACCATTCGCCGTACTGTCCCGTACTGACACAGAATCTCATAGCACCCACGGCTGCAGAGTAGAAGAAAAGTCATTGACGATTACAGCACAGCCCATTACGTAATTTACAAAAAGCGGACTTGGAAAAGTCTGACTGTAGTGAAAAACAATTCCTTTGAATAACATTGAAGTTTTCTAGTGGTAAATAGTGGTGCAAAAACTAGATTTTTTGCGGAAATTGTGTGCCTTAAACATATATATGAAGGTAAGCCATAGATTATTGATTCTTTTATTATAATTTCATAGATTTTTGAATGAATTTTGCTAAATTGGGTACAATGAACCTTTTTGGGGGCCATGCATCACATTCACATACGATGATGATGATGATGATATTCAAGAGAAGAAGTATGTTACGACTTGAAAAGACTAAGTAGTTTCCCTCCATTGATGATGATAGTTACGTTCATTTTTACCTTATTCTATAATCTATATGCTGGCATTTCATTTCACAATTTTTTTTTCTAAAAAATCAGCAAGATTTTCCGAAATACCCATCAAAAATGAAATCTTAATATTTCAAATGTTTATACCCAATATCTTGATTTTTCAGCCAAAATTTAAAAAAAAATGCAAAAATAAGTACAAATTTTGCCAAATTTAGACCGCATTTTTTGAAACATTTTGCTAATTTTTGGAGAACTAAACTCTAGATACACAAAAAATACTTTTTAGATATTTATCAGGTCTGAGGAAGTGTAGAAAAAGCCTAATATGCATTCAACCATGATTTATACATAGCTCTAAATGCGTTACATCATCACTTTTCCATGAATTTTCTGAAAAAAGCCAAAAGGTGATTGCAAACCAAATTGCTAGGTAGCTCTAAACAAATTGCATTTGAATTAGGTGTTTTTCAAATTCAAAACAACTTTTGCATATCATATTCATCAAAATTATTTTGAAACAGGAGAAAAATATATTTTTAGTGTGCATGTTTTTTAAGATGAGTAATACTTTTTTGGTATTTTACTGTTCTTTTGATCTTTGCTGTAAATAGCTTGTGGGATGTCTAACTACGTAACCTATTTACGTAACCTTCTAGCCCTTTTGAGCTATGTGCTACGTAGAAACCCTAAAGAACAGGATTCTTAAAAACAGTGTTTGGCATTGAGTTTTAATGAATTTTTAGACACCAAATTTGCACTTGCATTAAATGGATTACAAACAGTTTTCTCATGTGACCAAAACTATTGTGGTACACTCTTTATCTTTAACAAGAATAACAATAAAGGATAACAAGCCTCGAGTTTTGGGAAAATTAAAAATGATTTGAAGTCTTGAATTTCCATTTGTTGCAATAAAGTTTACATTAGACTAACTACGATTTCCATAGGAGTAAGATTGAGAATAGGTTAAGAATGATTTAGGCTATGATTGAAAATTTCATATTCTTATAAAAAAGTAGAGTGTATGAAAAAAGGAACAAATTTCGACCAAACTATGAAAAGGATGATCTGAATTAGCAGGAAAAATTAAAATGAAATTTGATATGATGTGATATACAGCATGCTTATATAGTCCATCAGAGGTCTTTTGATTTGTGGAAGCTTATAATAAAACTCCAACGTTCAATAAGAATTGATTGTACAAAATTTGTTAATACATGTTGAAAAAAGCTTTTTAGCAAGAATACATATTTAATTACATGACTAATAGTTTGATATTGCGTAATCGCTAATTATATTCGTTTTCCTGATACAGCTTTGGATTGCAATAACATTAATAATTTGTGATAATAGTGTATGCTCAGTTCAAAGAGTTGATCATAATACAGGATTTTATCTATAAAGAGAGTGTCTGTGCTCATGTTCTGTACTTCAAAAACGTGACTGAAAATCAGGTGTTGGATAATAATAAATGTAACTGTTTAATATTGATTAAAGGTAAGAACAAATTTCAAATTTAGAAAAGTAATGTCTCAAATTCAAACAAGGAAATCATAACTTTGTGTATTCATTAGCACAAAGTGGAAAATGCTTACTGATATCAGTTCTACTAATTTTTAGTATGTATTTTCATTTTATATCAAAATTAGTTTTACATCTTAGGTACAGTGCCTTCAATCTAGAGCCAGAAATTTTTGTAATTTCATCATATTTTTGATCCAAATTGATGAACATATTTTGAAAAGAAATGTCAATTTATTGAACACCCTATTATTGGAAATGTGTAAGAAAAATTATGCAAAACATAAGCATTGATCAAAAAATTCTAAAATGTAAACAAAACATTGTTTACAACTAGAATAAAATGTAAACAAAAAAGTAAAAGTTCGAATTTGGACCTGAAAACCTTATGTTGAACTCCTAAGGGCCTGAAAAGTAAGTGGTCAAAATTTGGACCATAGCTTATGAAGGGAAAATTCCTAAAAAATCTCACAAATAATTGCTCGCTTTAGACTGAGGACAGACACTGTATCTCAAAAGATATTCTTTTTTATAATTTTCAGGCAGAATTGTGTCCATTACTGCTTAAAATTACCCCATACTCCCTCCCTAAAAACAGAACACACACACTTTTTGGAATCTAAATGAGTCCTACATTTCCCCCACATCAATCTAGTGCTAGTGAATAATCTATATCCCTACTTATCATTGGGTATCAACTAACCAAACTGGAATTTTGAAATTGAAATTATGTAACATCCTGCTAAAGTGAAACAAGAACTTGAGTAGTCCAAAACCTTACATTAACATCAATGAGCATCCGAGCTTAATGATGCCAGAAAAATGATCAATCATCCAAATAATTATGCAATTAATAAAAACAGATTGTTAACGTATCATGTGATACTATCACAGAAAAATAATATTTCCTCCATTCCAAAATAAATAATGAATAACTTGTGCTATGTACAGTTTTGCGGAAAAATTTACTTTAATGATTACTGAAATCACTGAAATAAATTTTTCCGCATAACTGCACACACCACAAGATGATTACTATCTATTTTGGGATGGAGGAAGTAAAATTTAAAAGCTTGTATTAACTTTTCGATCTTTTAAAAGTCAAGCTGGAAAATTATGTAAATACTATCTCTGTCCCTAAATAGATTGTGCAAAACTTTTGATGTGCTAATTTTCACGAAAACTTGTCTAAATCATTGAAGTACATTATTACGCGAAACTTAACACAGCACAACTCTTGTACAATCTATTTAGGGACAGAGGTAGTACTACCTTTTGGTGTTTCTTTAGAGATGATTATTTCAAAGAATACGTTTATAAAGAAGCAATTTACCAGCAGCCTAAAGGCCCTTGCTAGAGCAAGGTAAAAGAAACTGCGTTGATTTTTCCACCTTAAATAGGTTAATTGTAATGTCAGCCAAGTCAGAGCTCTGTACTTGCTGCGAATAATAAAATATTGCATTGAAAAACACACATTGTAGAGTTGGTGATGAATTATGTAACCTTAGCCATACATCCAGATAAGACATGCTTTTTATAAATTTCTCGTTCTAAAATTGAACGAAAATTATAAAATAATTAGATTTATGACAGAAATATTTGGGGAAAATAAGTTAATTCAAAAAACACAGAGGTCCTATCCCAACTGAGGAATTTTTTAAAACTGAGCATAATTTTTCTAAGACCCCAAAAAAATTAAAATGTGTTAAAGCCTTGCAGACATTTTTCAATTCAAAAGAATTCATTTCAAGGGTTAACATAAGGTGACTGAGAGCACTGCGCACAAAAATTGTCCTTTTGTTTTTTTAATTAGATGCATGATAATCAATTAATGTTATATAACTTATTTAATGTGTAGACAAAATTCCTTTCTCTCTTTTGGCCTGAAAACGGTGTGTCTGCAAGAATGTGTGTGTGTTGTAACATATGAAGGCCTATGTGCATACACGAGACTGACTGAGACTTGGTGATAGGTGCATGTAAATCACAGTGGCACATAAATGGATAAAAGTCTCAAAAAGCAAATACAATGTACTACAAAAAATGCTATATATTCTATCACAGAATGAGTTTCTTCAAAATGGTGCTTTAAAATAGATTGATGTTGTTCAAAATATATTGGTTAGTCCACTTAAAATTGGCTGAACAAAAACACAATCAAAATTCTCAATTCATACGTACTTTTCTCCAAGCTCAGGATAGGTTCTGAAGAATATTGGGGCAGTTTTAGAAGCTAGATAATGTTTTACTACTAAAAAATTATTAGTAGTTTTTAAAACACTCCTTACTTTTGTCATTATGATTCCTTTTACATTCGTTGATGATACAGAATGTCAAACGAGGGTCATAACGTAGGTTTGTGTGTGTGTGGGGGGGGGAGCTTCTGTTATAAGTCAATCAATGCTTTGCTGTGTTGAATGACATGAAAGCCATTTGATCTCATTCATTCTTAGTTAGACAGCTTTGTTCTGAATGGAATGGAATGAAATGGCTTTTTGTGCAAAAGGCCCTTTTCGTGCATTTAGCTCAATAGGCTGTTTTTGTTCATTCTTATTGCATTAACTAATTTGTTTCAGGCTTTCTCTATTATTTCTTGTTGTAACCTTTTTAACTGTTACAGTCAACAACGGATATAACGACATACCGATTTAACGACAATATGGGTTTAACGACACTTTTGCTGGGACAAAAATGTGCTTCATAGAAGTAAGAAGGTATGCATTTAGCGACAATCACGGATCTAACTACATTTTTAACTGCACCAAATTTGTCGCAAAATCAGTCGTTGACTGTACTTCTTCACAACGAGAGATCAGCTCAGGTGGTAACCTGCTTGCTGAGTCTGAGAAAAGCTAGGATGAGGATAAGTAAATTTTGTGATTTCCTTGTTGAGCCAACACCAAATGAGCGGAGCAGTAAAATTTAAAAAAATATATATCAAAGTTTTATACTTTTGCATTTACTTATTTTTCTTATGCTTCAACAGATAAGTGAAGAATTTATTATCCAAGTTGGAATTATGTTAGATAACATATTTTTATGACTTTTTCCTATTTCTAAGATAATTGAATATATAATTTGGAATAAAAAAGAGAATTTTCATAAAATAAAATAAAAAAATAATAATTCTCTTTTTTTTTCTTTGTTCGATTGAAG
The DNA here is from genome assembly GCA_028571025.1 of Longipedia americana. Classification (NCBI taxonomy): domain Eukaryota; kingdom Metazoa; phylum Arthropoda; class Copepoda; order Polyarthra; family Longipediidae; genus Longipedia; species Longipedia americana. The sequence goes on along the minus strand of JAOWAT010021793.1, from coordinate 716 downwards.
AAATCTGATTGCTCATCATGCTTTGACCATTTATAAGATACCTGATCTTTTGCAAACTTTCCTGTCAGTCAATTGGTTATATAACCAGTGTAAGATTTCAAATGCTCCGTATTGAAGTCTAAAAAACAATGATTTGATGAGACATTTGACCATTAGCACTTAATTATTTGATGATTCGTTAGCATTCAAAATCGGAGAGATGCATCTTGAATTTGTTTATTAAAGAACTTTTGTGATCTTGGAAATTTTAAAAATCATTCAATTTTTTTCAATATCCTCTTATAAATTATGTATACTAGACTTTATGGGTCATTTTGATCACTCAAAATAGCTATAAAATGGCCCATATTATGAAAGAATTTTGAAAAATCTGACAATTCTGAAAAATCCTTTTAACCAAATATATTCTTCACGAAAAAGCTTATCTTAGTCTTCAATTTAATCATGTTTCAAGTAAACTTAAATCCTTTCTAATTAGTCTTGTTGATGTGAACCCAGAAAGATAAAATAGAATGTTTTGTTCATACTTCATGCAGTATCTTACAAAAACTTTTTTCTGTAAACTAGAGGATCCAATTAGACTGTGGTTGAAATTTGGGCTCCCATAATACACTCTTTTTCTTTATGAACATTTTTACATACAGTGCCCGAAATCTAGAGATGGAAAAATTTGGGAGTCAAGTTTCTCAGAATTTTCACTAATGATATGGTGCTCA
>JAOWAT010021682.1:0-12224 GCA_028571025.1 Longipedia americana | reverse complement strand
CTTCTCTGTGGAAAAACTAAAGAAAAAATTGAAGAAATATCCATCTCAAAAGAAATTGCTAATGAAAAGCCTGACTACAACTCTCTTCTAGAAACAGCCTCAAGTTATGAAATTCAGTTCAATAATTTATCAACACAATCCGTAAAATTGAACAATATCAGTGTTAAAATTCATAAAAAGCAAATAAATGAAGACTATGATACTTTCAGCTACAAATATACCTCTAAAGATAACAAAAGAAATAGACAAGAAAATAGAAGAAACAATTTTTGTGGTTCAAATACCCAGAAAAAAGACAAATTTGAAGACTATTACAAAAACTACTACAGAAAATGCAGCAATTCATCCCCTAATAGAGACCTTTCTACAAGAAGAGAGGCACATTCAGAAGCGCAAATTAGAGAAGAGTATGACACATCAAAGGAAAAAGGCCTCACACATAAACAAAGAAGAATTCAGTTCTACAAAAATTACATAAAACCTGAAAGAGATAAAGAAAGACACATATCACCCTCAGAAACGTTAAAGCAAACTTATTAGAAAAAACCTCTACAACTGAGTTATGCCTCTCACTGTAGAGATGCCAAATAAGAAGAACCTATTTTTGAAGCCTATATCACAGAATTGTTAATAGATGCCATAAAATGATGCCTAATTGCAAATACATTAGATGCCAAAAGACATAGAAGCACATACTGACTTTTATTCGAAGCCTACCTCATTGAGCATACAATAAGTAGAAGCCTGGAAGAATGAAGGAAAATTCTCATTCTGAAAGATGCCTATCATAATAGAAGAAAATATCCAAGTACTGTGAAGACAAATGCCAAACCTACTTGATGCTTAAAAATAGAAAAAAGACTATGCCTACTTTTAAATGCCTCTTGGTGAGATGCCAGGAAGAGAAACCTAAGATAGAGATGAAAATTCCTTGACTTAGAAGCCCATATAAATGAATTGTTCAGTAATGTGGATGCCACCATTCGATGATGCCATGTGCTGCATTAGAAAATTGACAATCATGAATGCCCAGACTCCAAGACTGATAAGAAATGAAACAAGCTCAAATACAGTGCAAACAGCACCTCTATTAAAACCAAATTTGGACATAATAAAAATGTTAGTTAACAATCATTAGGTACTAGGTGAATGCTTTGGACTAGATGAGACCTTAATTAATGTTTTTAATGTTAAGGCTTAACTGACTTCCTCTATGAGCGCCTTCTCCAATATTGACAGACAAGTAAAAAGAGGAGCCTTGTACTGCCAAATTGGGATTGAAAGCTATAAGCACGGTAATAGAGATTGTGGACATGCAGACTGAACAGTATGCATAGAGATTTTCATGAAGACATCAAGCCCAAACTCGAGTGGGAGAGACAGGACATCATGTTCAAAGAAAAGACCTTGAAAAGCACTTCTTAGTTGAATTTCTAGTATCAAACTGGAGCTGAAGACTTAGTAGACTAGACCAAACATCAAACAACCAAATTTCAAGAATATGACCATTGTCAAATTTAAAAATCCACCATTGTACACAAAATATAAGACAACAACTACAACAACAACAAAAAATAGCATAACATGTAGTCATCCAGCTTAAATGGAAGACCAGGGGAGAACAACTACCCCCAGCAATCCAACAGAATAGCAGACTTCCAGAAGAAGAACAACAACAAACATGACAGCTATCCAGCTTAAGGAGAAGACCAGGAGAAAACATCCATCTCTAACAACCCAAAACTAAAACAGTTGTACTACTCTCAAATAACAATGCCAAGATTGTCTAACATCCTCACCATCATCATGAACATCTACAAAAATGAAGACACCCTTGCTGGAGAAAATTGAAATTGAACTGAATCCCAAATCATATCAAGTTTTTTGATTTCCAAAATATTCAATCAATCTAAAATATAATTTTCAATGTAAAAGCAATTCCAATGAAGTTAGGTGCAATGGGAATTGCCCAACTTTCAGCCTACTGAGAGTGAGAGACGTTTGCCATTTCACCACTAAACCATGCCCTTATTTCATAAAACAACCCCCCCCCCCCATTTTATTTCTGGACCAAAACTTCCATAAGCTGAAGAAAACATCCCCCTCCCTCTTAAGAAGGTTTAGGGAACCTATTCCATCATTTCATTCTGAAAAAGTCCCAATTGGTTGACCCCCCCTTTTTAAGAAAGTTTCTGGAACCTATTTCATCATTTCATTCTAAATAAGTCCCAATTGGTTAAAGACCCCCCCCCTTTTTAAGAAAGTTTCTGGAACCTATTTCATCATTTCATTCTGAAAAAGTTCCAATTGATTGAATATTTTGCATATTGACTAAACATGCATTATTTACTCATTCATTCATTATTGATAAAACTGCATATTATTGATTAAACCAATGTGTATTCTATGATGCTCCTGAATAAGGGAAAATAAAGCATTCCTTTACCTTGCTTTCAAGAGAGAGGACGTTTCTGTTAATTAACCAATTTGTTTTATTCAATAGTTATAGTTCTATTTCATTTAACATTAAATTCAAATTCTTTGATTAGTAATGAACGGTAATCTCATGTAATTTCATGAGGTTACCAGTGGTTCCTTTTAAATTGCACCTTGAAATCATTGTAAATTACTAAAATCAATCTATTCAGATTTTACTTCTCACTGAAACAATCAATTTTAGTTATTCCAATTTTCTGTAAAATAATTGATTGAAAAAAAATTGTCACATTGACAAATACCATCTGGTCTGCAAGAGGCAAAATATCACGTCAGCCATCGAAACAAAGTTTATGACAATACATCAAAGAAGACTGTAGATATACACTCTCCCAAAGAGTAATTCTACTGAAAAAATCTAAGAAGACTGTAGATATACACTCTCCCAAAGAGTAATTCTACTGAAAAAAATCTAAGAAGACTGTAGATATACACTCTCCCAAAGAATAATTCTACTGAAAAATCTAAGAAGACTGTAGATATACACTCTCCCAAAGAGTAATTCTACTGAAAAAATCTAAGAAGACTGTAGATTTACACTCTCCCAAAGAGTAACTCTACTGAAAAAATCTAAGAAGACTTTAGATATACACTCTCCCAAAGAGTAATTCTACTGAAAACATCTAAGAAGACTGTAGATATACACTTTCCCAAAGAGTAATTCTACTGAAAAAAATCTAAGAAGACTGTAGATATACACTCTCCAAAAGAGTAATTCTACTAAAAATATTTAAGAAGACTGTAGATATACACTCTCATAAAGAGTAATTCTACTCAAAACAAATTAAGCAAACAAGGGTATTTACAACTTCAGAAGAACAATTGCATTCCATAAAACACATCAACGACTTTTCAGTCAAAATAAGGCATTTTTAGACTCTTTTCTAAGGCTTACAACTTTAGAAGAACAATTGCACTCCATAGCACACATCAACGACTTTTCAGTCAAAATAAAGCATTTTTAGACTTTTCCTAAGGCTATTAAAAACAAGCACGAAAGCCGTGCACAACCTGCGGATGTATCTGAACTGCAAAGTAGTGAAATTATTTTTTTACAAAAGTTCAATAAAACTTAGAAAAATGCAAGTAAACTGAAAATAAAATTGTGTTTGGTTCAATTTTTGAAAAATCAGATAATTTCTACAACATTTCAGTTAAGTAACATCTACTCTTTTCAATTACTACAAAAGAAAGTCTGATAAACTGAAAATCCAAAAACAATAAAATTCATTTTCCTATGTTTTAAGTCCAAACAGAAGAGTGATATACGATTCAAAAAACCATTACCTTTGCCTTTTGAAACATCGGCGATCTATTTAAACTAGTCACACATAACCAGGTGAGAATAATCCTCTCAAAGAAAGGTGAAAAAAGAAGAGAAACTAAACGGTACAAGTTTGAATGACAATTAAATTAGCATGATTGAAAAATGAACAAAAGTACTGGATTATAATAATCCTGAAAGCTTGAATGATCTATTGCAATATGCAACAAAGCCAGAATCTCGAAATATCTTCGTATTAAATGATTTTATTTAATAACTCAATTTTAATATTCACTTTTCCGAACATTATTTGTTCATCGCAAAAAGTCCTCATAACTAATTAGTTTAATCAATAAAACAAGAAACAATTTTATCACTCATTTTATGTGACATGAAATATACCATACCCTTTTGGTGTTATATCATAAGCATAACTCATTTTGTCATCAATTGACACATCTCAGAGCAGTGCTCTTCTTGTATGAACATCGAAGGAAAAAGAGTCACAACCATACACAAAGGATTTCAGTTGTAATTGTAATGAATGATTTTATGAATATCTCAAATTAACACATATTCTCTTTACTTCAAATATTTAGATTTTTCAAACAGTTTGAAACATTTCACTTCACAGATATCAAGAAAATAATTAGTATCTTTGAAGATCAAATTTAATCCATCAAGCATTTTGAGAACAAAATCTGATTATCATTTTGTTCATTCAAAATCTTTTGGATGACTAAAATCTAAAACCGTAAAATATAAATATATATCATGATTTCTAAGCCCATATTTAGAAACAAGCACAGAATCCATATACATTAAGGAAACTAGTAAGCCATATGAAAAGAAGATAATTTTTGATCATTTTGCATAAACCAATTTCATCTGAACATTCCTATCAACATTGAAGAGTGATAGCTAAATATCTCAATTGCTAAAAAGTAGGCATTTTTGTGCAAATATTGCTCAAACTGAGAAAACTCCATTTTTTACATTTTCAGCTCTAGTTTCAACGTCTTAAGTCAGATTTTCAAATTTTCAAATCTCACACTCAACGGGGTCAAACGGTTTTGCCACACAGGACCCTGCCGGATAATCCGCGTACACTCCGTACAGTTAGTTTTGCTCACGGGAATGTTGCAGATTACGTAATCCGGTTTTATTTAAGTGACCCTAATAGAGTAAGGTCATTCAGATAAAATAAACGATTTTGGGCTTACCTTGTAAATTGACAAACAGTTTCTTTACAGCATTTTCATTTGGAGGAGCCTGATCGAAAAATTAATTTTGAAGATTTCAGTCTCCACCTTTTTCAAATTTCAATCGTTTTGTGTTTACCAACAAATTTAGGTACAGTAACACTAAAAAGTAAGATTATTGACAAATCTTCAAAATTAGTTAAGCACCCCCAAATTAAAGCAAACTGCGACATCTATACACTATAGTTCTATGTGCTGGGTCATAGATTGGCTGCATGCATAACTTTTTTGTCGCTAGATGTCACGCGTTACAAAAATCCCGATGACGAAATTCAGCAAAAAAGTGGGGTGGCAAAATAAACAAGAATTTTGTGAAAATTTTCACTTCAAGACCGAAAAAAATTTATTAAAAAGAAAGCTCAAACGGGAATTGTTACTTAAGAAAATCGCCTTAAATGTAAGGTCCATCTTTTTAAGGTAAGCCTTAAAATTGCCATTTATTTAGGCGTTACGAAAATCCCGATCATTTTCCATCTGGTTCCGTTGACACACCGTAATGCTAGACCCCATTGAGAGTCATTTGAGATAATTCAAGACATAGGATCTTGAGTGAATTTCCTATAGAATTTTTTTCATGGGTCAACTTTATTTCTACTCTCAACAGAAAAGCACAGGTAAGGCTCCAACCACCACCTTTCAAAAAGACATCCAACTTTAGTGGCATGATACAGACATATAAAGGGTTATTTTCTTTTCTAAGATAAGTGAACTCCGAGTGAATTCATTTTTAAAACCTAGAAACTTTAAATTTTTGAAATTTGTTCAGTAGTTGCTTTGGTATTAATGTCAGAATCATTTCCAAAATTATTCAGTCAACAGCTGCTTAAAAGTATGTAGGCAAGATATAATTTTTATCCATAAAAATTCATTTTTTAATAACTCAGTCAATTTTGCACCTAGACACTTAAAATTTGAATCAATGAGGGCTCCATTGTATGATATCTCAGAACTAAATTCTGTCAAGTCAAATCCAAGAAAATGACATGTAAATGCTCTTTTGGGTACTAATTAACTTTTCAAAAATCTTGTGAATGGGCAGGAATGGGCAAACGACTTGCTATGGAGGAGATACATCAAGAATGATTATTAGTCCTTTAATTTCTTGGAATAGATTGGAATACTGTAAGAATTAATTTTCAAAGTTTAAGAAAATGTAAAATGGACATAAGCTTCTTTCTTCTCCTCAAACAACACAGGCTTTTTTTGGCAGTAAAAATTTGGAAACTGAGCGACAATTTGCCATGAAACTGAGAAAAATTTGTGAAACTGAGAAATACGAAATTTTTAGATGACGGCCTTTTTTGGTCTGATCTTAGAACTCGCGAATTTGGATCTTTTGGTGGAGAAAATGTACAAGAAATTGGAAAACTGGCACATTTTTATGCAAATTCAAGCATTTTTCACCAACACGTGATCAATTTTGGACAAAAGTGGTGAAAATTATAAAATTTTTAATATAATTTTGGAGAAATTGAGCAGAAAACTAGGAAAACTGAGGCAATTTTACCAAAACTGAGAAAAATTTTCCTGAAACTGAGACTCACAAATCGAAAAACTAAGAAATACGAAATTTTTAGGCAATTGACTCATCTAAGAACTGCCAAAAAAAGCCTGCAACAGTACATGGTGTATTGGATTGCAAAAAAATACTTTTATCAGGCCCTTTGAGAAATTAGAAAATTTCATTGTAGAATCAAGAGGAACAGTTGTATAGACTGACTTTTTCATGAACAAGGACGGACTCCGTCCTGGACCAGGCGGAAAAGATTGGATATAAAAGTAAAGATTGGACAAAAATGGAGAAATTTGACAAAGCAGGACAAACAACGTATTGGACAACATTAATATCATTCTTACAAAAGCAACAAGGACAAATCCGTCCTGTAGCTAGGGTGTACCAAATTTTTCAGATTATTTCGGAAAGTGGCCTATAATTTTCATTTTGGTCCCCTAACATGAAAACAAGCTCAAAATCATACACATTATTTATTGTTACCCCGAGGCAACCACCCTTTAAAGTTATGCTGAAATTCGTCTTTTTATTAATAACAGAGGAAGTATTGCTTATAAATATAGCATAACTTTATGGGGTGGTTGCCTCGAGGTAGCAAAAAAAATTAGTATGATTTTTAGCTTGTTTTCATGTTAGGGGACTAATATGAAAATTTTAGGCCTGCCCCCAAAATAATCTGAAAAATTTTGGTACACCCTACTTAAAGAGCCCTTGTCATGAGAACTGGTGGTAAAAATGAAATTTTATTTCATGTAATTTTATCAATTTTCAGCCAATTTTTGCCAAACTTACTACAGTGAAATTCCTTTGATCAATCATCCAAAATTGGTATTTTTCAATTGGAGTGCTTTGGGAGGAAGGTGCCCAATCCATAAAATGCTGACTACAATTGTACTTTATCGTAGACATTTTTCTAATCAAAAATGTCACATAAATGAAAAGGAGTGAAAAGATAGCCAATATCATCAGCTAAAATGATCAATTTTGCAATTGAAGCTGTATATTGAAATATATAGCGTGCGTATCTTTGAGTGGGGCCACCAGGAAAAACTAATCGATGATAAATTCAATCCTTTATATAATAATATGAATGATTTATTATCGATTAGTTATTCTTTGTGGCCCTAGCTCAAAGATACGCACTCTACAATGATAACATTTTGAGTAGAGCAACTTTCAAAATTTTCTTAGAAGTGCAGAATAATTAAACATACCTTCTTTACAAAACAGTAAAGCATTTGTTAGAAAATAAAAAATATAACTTTCAAAGGAAAGTTGCCTGCCTCTATGGAATTGATTTTGCAACAAATATTGCATTCAATGTCACAGGAGAACTTTTGTAGAAACCACAAAATTTGTCTGAAAGTATAAATTTCTTGCTTTTTCTTCACTAACATGATTACAAAATATCATTTCGATGAGAAAGTGGAAATACAGAAACTATTTATTCTTCATTTTCAAATTTTTCTCATACTTTTTCAGGATTTTGGGCAATGCACACAAAATATCTGGCAAAATTCATTCAAAATTCATTCAGTTTGCAACCAATTTTGATGGTCCACTTTCTTTGAATTTAAAGAATTTTGGCAAAATTTGGTCTGAGCAATTTTGATTAAAAAAAGAATTAAAGTTAAGATCGGATGACTCAGGCGATAAATAGGGCTCTATAAAGGATTTCTGCATGACATTAGGTCAGAACCCTTAAGGGCCATTTGGGGACCCGTTTTTGGTACCCATCAATGTATCTTGATACCAAAATCTCCCTTGAAACCCGACAGAGCTTTGTTTTTCATATTTTCCGAAATTTGACTGATTTTCTGAATTTTCAATGTTTTTTTTTTCAAATTAGCCTTAAAATTGAGAAAATCCTTCAAATTTCTGAAAATATAGAAAACCAAGTCCTGTCGGGCTTCAAGATAGCTTTTGGTATCAAGATACATTGATGGGTACCAAAATGAGGTCCCAAAAAGGCTCTGAAGAGCTCTGACCAAATGTAGTGCAGAAAATACACTCTTGAGCCTCAGAGTCACCCAACCATTAGAATATATTTAGACTGATGGATTCTCATCACATTCTCATTCAGAGAATTTGAATGTAGGATATTTGATATCTGTAGTCAAGTGCCACATCTAAAACTTAATTTCTTTTTACAATTCAAATCTTCTCATCTAATTAACAGATACAAAATTTACCAAAAATAAATCTAATTAGATGACTTAAATAATAAAACGCTAATTCATTGTAAATTCTTTCAAAAATTGTGTATTTCATCACTTTTTCTACAATTTTTTACCAAAAATGATTGCAAAATTCTTATGAAACATCTAATTTCTTCTTTTCATAACAGTAAGACCAATAATTGCATTTGTAATCTTCATGATTTTTTAATTCATTTGTAATGAAGAAATCAGTTGCTTGGCCAATATCGGACTTTTGAATTCAATCTGAGAAAGAAAATTCGCAAAAGAATTAGAATTGTTTCAAATGATCTAATATACTTTCAAAAATGAGAAATTCCTCACTAATTTTATGTTCTCCCACTTTGGCCTTCCTAAAGCATTGAAACAAATGTTTGTATTGAATATTAGAAACAACCAATGGTGATTCTCTCTATAAAAGATATTGTTTCCCTGCATTGCCCATAATTAACTTGTTGCAAAACTTTCGTATAAAAACTGACTTGCCAGTTATATAACAAACATTGTCAACAACATTTGAACAGAGATAATTAATTACCCGTAAAATTTGGTGAAAAATTATGAACCAACCATAAATTTCTTTAACGTTCTCCAGTATATAATACAAATACATTTTCAAGAAAGCAAACAATACCTTTTTTAAAAGCAAGTTATACTCAAACAGAATTTTGATTAGAAAAAGCTAAATTTTATTGAAAAAGTTTTGGTTCATTAAAGACAGAAAATGTGTTGCTGATATTGATTTGGGAACTTAAATAAAAGGAGAAGTAAAAATAATAATTAAATATAATCTCCATTTGTAAAGTTAGTTCAGAGGATTTAGAGTAAGGATCAAAAACTTACGGATTTTGATTTTTCTTGTTGGTCTGATGGTTTCAAATTAGTTTCAATGCCATGGAGAATCAATTTTGTCACTAGAAACTGATTGGTGAAGGTTTGTAGAATTTATCTTTAAAATTGAGAAATTAGAGCACTTACAATTTCTCAAAAAACATGGTACTTCCTCCGTTGCTCATTTTTGGAAATTTGTCAAATCAAAGATTTACTAACTTTTAACCCTGCAGATCTTCTGTTGATGGAACACGAACTTCAGAAAACTTTGAAAATTTCACTTACCTTGAGGCATGCCCAAATTATGGGCCTAGAGATTTGGGCAAAAATTTGAGACTTGGTCAAAAAATGGCATAATTCCAAATTGGCATAACAAATTTTGAAAATTATATGGTGAATCAGTGTCCAGGCACATTTGCCATGACTTAAAGTCAAAAAGTCATATCTGGAGTCAATTACTTCAAAAATATTGAAGACAATTAGCAGTGGAGGAACTTTCTTGGTTTTTGCATCTTTCAAGGTGCTCTAACTTCTTCAATATTTGAGATAAAGTGTTCAAAACTTCAGGATTCAATTTCTAGTGTAAAAACTGATTTCTAAATGGATTCAGATCCATTTAAAACCCATTGCTTCAATGTAAAAAACAAAATCTGTAAGTTTTTTCCATCCTTATGATACCATTTTAAAATTCTTTTTCTATTCTTCTTCAATGATACAGAAGTGTTTAAGATTAATGCTGATTCTGTTTCTTTCTGATTTGGTTATTTTTCCAAATCAATGTCAAAAGCACAAACATCTTTTTTCTGGAAAGATATAATAACAACAGGATGCCAATTGATACCATATTTTAAAAGAACTAAAGAATTGTATACAACCTTTCTTAATATGGTTCAGTTTCATTGAAAGTCAATTATTGGTCTCCAGATCTTTATGAAAAAGATCTGTTTGTACTATATAAGCACCATTAGCACTTACTTTTTGTGTGGGAGCTGGTTTTCTCATGACCATTTTTGTATAGAAAAAAAAATTCAAGATTCCTGTGTAAAAAATACATTATTCTCCTATTTTTTCTTGTATTTTGAAGCAGAGGAAGCAAAGACTACAATTTAAAATCCACTTGAAATTGATTATTCATTCCCTGTTGTAGCAAATACTTCCTAATTAATTAAATTTCAAAGAAAGCAAACTTGTTTTCTACTATAATGGTCATGAGCATTTAAATTGGCTCAGCTCATGAATGGAAAAAGGTTGGCTTCCCGCACTCATTGATTACTGTCCTTCAATATTAGATTGAAAGATAAAACATAGATTTATTTAAATAGTCTCAAATATAATTTGAGATAAAGAACACAAAAGGTGTGAAAACTTTGATTGACAAGAATTATTTTTGCATAATTTTGAGAAAATGAGTAATCATGAATAGCAAATGATATGATAGAAACTTGAGTCGAGTTCATTTACGCTATTAATCGCGGTTAATCGAGATTAATTACTATATTGCTAATGTCGATTAACCACGATCAATGGCGTAGTCGAACTCAACTCACCTTTAATTGTAGATTGCGCCGAAATGGAAAAAGAAAATCATATTCTGTCTTCTGATCTTAAAAAGCGAAGAAAAATATTTTGATATTGCCTAAAAAAGAGAAAATTATTAATTCTTGTCGATTAATGTTATACCTGTAGCACCACATGTTGGGATTCCTATTCATTATTACCAATATTTCTTCATGATGATCTTATTAGAGGCGAGTTTTTATTGATTGATATTATTAATTGATTACATAATATTTAATACATAGATCTCTGAAGACTACAATAAATAATTGGTAACAATAGGGAGGAAAGAAAGCAAAGTGATATGTACTATCAAACTATTGCCAGCAATTTTTGTGATATGATTTTTGGTAAGATTTGTCGTTGCTACCGACGACAAAACTTGTTGATAACATTTTGATGAATTCATTTAAAAGATCTCCAAAATAAGAACACTTTGGGCAATGCTTTCCTATCTCCCTATTTCTTAACTACTAATCGATAATATTATCTTTCTGATGATGTTTCCAAATCAAAACTAACGAGATGTTATCTGAAGAACTCTAATTAGCAACCCGGACGTAACTTATCCTATTGAAATTCTAAAAAGTTATCCATTTACTATCCTACGTAGAAGTTGATATTTATGAATTTGAAAGTAAAATTCGCTTGAATCATATTTATAAACTTTATCGTCAATGATAATTGATGATTATCTAGATTATGATACCATCATCATTTTGTAAAAGAGTATCCATTGTTACTTATCCCATATAAACTTGGAAAGCATAACAGAAGAACATATTTCCAAATTTGTTTGGGGTAGACCCAAAATGTTGATAATTGTTTCTAGGGAGAGATATCAATAACGATTGAATGCTTAGATGAAATTAAGTCTTATTACAGATTGTGCAATGAAAAAGTGATGATTAGTTTTAAACCTAAAAAAGGTTAAAAGCTTTCATGCCAATTTCATAGTTATGACAAAATTGTTGTATTTCGCAATAAAAATAAAGAAATAGATAATAACAAATATAGCATTATTTTAAGAAGAAGAAAAAGAAGAAGAAGAAGAAGAAGAAGAAGAAGAAGAAGAAGAAGAAGAAGAAGAAGAAGAAGAAGAA
>JAOWAT010021571.1:0-12225 GCA_028571025.1 Longipedia americana | reverse complement strand
CAACTTGTTCATTTAAAAGTCCAAGAATATTATTTATATGAACCCTGAAGTAAATGATTTATTTATGAGTTTTTTCAATAGATCACAATGTTCTAAATAAAATTTACTATATAGTTCTAAAAGGTATCAAATTGTAAGATTTATTTCCTAAAAATCTGTTAAGTACTTGCTACCATTTGCACATGAGCAATAAATATGTCTAAAATATAGATTGACCTCTCAAATATGAAACCCAAAAATGATAATGATTTTATATGAAAGTAAGCTAATCTTTTTATGAAGTAATTGAAATGAAAACAATCAATTAATAGCACTTACCACTGGTAAAAAAAAATTCAATTCAAAGTACACTTTTCACTCTTTCTAAAAACTTATAAACAAAATCTGTAAATTAAAAATTAAACCTGTCATGGATAATGTCAATTTTAGACTAATTTCTGTTTATTACAACCATTCAGATTTGTTCAAAATGTAACTGATAAGCAATTTACTGATAGGAACCCTTCAACTTTCAACACTAAACACCTGCAAGCTTTATTTTTTTCTGCCAAATCTTGAGAAACTCAGCTTAAAATTTGTAAAGTCTCATATTTTCAAAAACTCTGTTTAAAATTGCAAATTTCTTAATTTTTCAAAACTCAGCTTAAGATTGCTAAAATCTTAAATTTTCAAAAAGTCAGTTTAAATTTGCTAAAATCTTAAATTTTCAAAAACACAGTTCCAAAATTACAAAATCTTAATTTTCCAAAAACTCAGCTTAAATTTGCTAAAATCTTAAATTTTCAAAAACTCAGTTCCAAAATTGCCAAATCTTAATTTTTCAAAAACTCAGCTTAAATTTGCTAAAATCTTAAATTTTCAAAAATTCAGTTCCAAAATTACAAAAATCTTAATTTTCCAAAAACTCAGCTTAAATTTGCTAAAATCTTAAATTTTCAAAAACACAGATCCAAAATTGCAAAAATCTTAATTTTTCAAAAACTCAGCTTAATTTTGCTAAAATCTTAAATTTTCATTTGCTAAAATCTTAAATTTTCAAAACTCAGTTTAAATTTGCTAAAATCTTAAATTTTCAAAATTCAGTGCCAAAATTGCCAAATCTTAATTTTTCAAAACCTCAGCTTAAATTTGCTAAGATCTTAAATTTTCAAAAACACAGATCCAAAATTGCAAAAATCTTAATTTTTCGAAAACTCAGCTTAATTTTGCTAAAATCTTAAATTTCCAAAAACTCAGTTTAAATTTGCTAAAATCTTAAATTTTCAAAAACACAATTCCAAAATTGCAAAATCTTAATTTTTCAAAAACTCAGCTTAAATTTGCTAAAATCTTAAATTTTCAAAAACACAGATCAAAAATTGCAAAAATCTTAATTTTTCAAAAACTCAGCTTAATTTTGCTAAAATCTTAAATTTTCAAAATCTCAGTTTAAATTTGCTAAAATCTTAAATTTTTAAAAACTCAGTTCCAAAATTGCAAAAGTTTGATCAAATTTATCCATTCAGACACTTGTCAAAGAACTCCTGACCTGGAATTTTACTGGAAACGTCTCTTTGAATGTTTGAATATGAAAGGTTTTTTAAACTTTGTTTTATGGGATAATGATAGAACAGACCGGCCAGACTGTCGGTCATGAAATTTTTGGGATAAGACCCAATCAATTTCAATGAAAATGATATTTTGTCTTTTCTTAACCTTGAAATTCAAAGGCAAATTATGCCACCATTCATTTTTCAAACTATGATTGTTTATAAACAAATTTATGTCACCCCCATAAATGTGCCTCACTCTCAGGTTTGCACAGAAATCTTTGTAAACATTTTGTAGAGACAAGCTATTTCTAAGATTATGTTTTATCTGCCCTAATTTTTCCAGGTTCAGAAAATCTCTTAGAAAGTGACCAAACATTACATCCTGAAAATTTGGATTCTTAAAAATCAGATTTACCTTTTTGTCATAATCTAAGCTACTGAATAGGACTTCCTCAGTTGAAGACAAAGTCTCAACTTTGCTTTCAAGTAAGGCAATCCTATTAAAAGCCTGCTCAAGCAAATTTTGTGTTTTTTCACAAAAGGGTTGTCCACAAGGAAACAAGTGTTTTTCAATTTGGAAAGTTTCATGTGCTTTTCTGAGTACTAAGGCTTCCTCAGATTTTGATCTTTCTTGCTGATTTGCGTTTTCTATTTCTAAAAGTTCGTTAGGCAATGATGTTTCAATGGACAGTAGTGAATCCATTTCAAAATTTTGTAAAATATTGTGTTGGTCTTACCTTGAATAATGGTTACTGCAAAATGATACAATAATATCAAAATAAGATATTAGCTCTAAATTTACAAACTGTTATCTGAGATTAGCAATTGGATTAGAACAGCCATTCAAGAACAGGAATTTCTTTCATATTTAATTTTGGAAATATAGATAATTAATAGATATAGATAATTAATTTATTAACATATACTAAGTGTTAGTAAGAAATGTGCAGAATTAGGGTGTTTCAGAAGGCTATTGATAATTTGGAGAAACATCACTTGTGACTAAAAAAGGTGCCTGCTTCAAAACCACTCTCACTAAAGGTTTTGAAATTTCCCTAAGCAATAAGAGGAAGTATGATAATAAAATGAAGTATTTTATGTCCATTGCAATAGATAATTTTTATTACTTTTATATTTTATACGTTTTTTTTAAAGTTTTCAACAAAAACTTACAGCCAAGTAACCTTTTGATGAACTTAATTTCATTTCATTTCATTTCCATACTTTCACCCAACATTCTTTGCTATCCTTCAAAATCCTGTGAAAGTCATCTCACTCAACTGAAGTGGTCCACCCAGACAGATGAGATCCATTTCATTGAGATCTCCTACAAAGATGTGCATTCTTTCAATGATGAGAATCAATTTGCATTTGAAGAAATAAAAGTAAACTCATTCATTGCCATCCCTTTGCCCATCTGTACCTAAATCAGATCTTTTTCTTTCACTCCATTCCAAACTCAAAATCTATGTACAGCCATAGATTTTGTAGAATATGACGATGGGAGCTTATGCTTTTTTTAAACCCATCTCCAACTTTTGGAATCAATTTTAATCCAAGATTTAAACCTACTTCTAAATCACAGGTAGTTTTCAGTAAAAATCTTTCAAAGAATTAACTAGTTTGCAAGCTAATTACATGTGTTTAATGGATTTACAAATAAAGTCTAATAAATTGATTGTTCTAAAACACGATTTATAAAGTAACTTAATTTTTGAAGTAATTTTGTAGTAATTTATGAAGTAATTCATGGACAAATTTAATTTTGAAGTAATTTATGGAGTAATTTAATTTTGAAGTAATTTTGGAGTAATTTAATTTTGAAGTAATTTTGGAGTAATTTCTGAAGTAATTCATTTTTGAAGTAATTTTTGAAGTAATTTTTTGGGGCGTTTTTTGAAGTAATTTTGAAGTAATTCTTGGGGCGTTTTAATTTTGAAGTAATTTTGAAGTAATTTATGAAGTAATTCATGTTTGAAGTAATTTTGAAGTAATTTTTGGTGGATTTTAATTTTGAAGTAATTTTGAAGTAAATTTATGAAGGAATTCATTTTTGAAGTAATTTTGAAGTAATTTATGGAGCAACTTAATTTTGCAGTAATGTTGAAGTAATTTTGAAGTAATTTGAGCTCTTTTTCAAAACTTATCCAGATTTATATGACTTTGTTGCAGGACTGAAAGTCATATTTTAAAACACATGCACTCAAATTGCATTCTTAGTTTTATGGTTATTCTTAGTCACCTTTTACCTCTCAACATTTTCCCAGTTTTAGCATGCATTGCTGAAAAAATGCTGAATTACAGTCACAATTGATGGTTTTAGAAGTAAAGCTATTGTATGGATAGAAAATAGTTAATAATGATGTCTAGATTTAAAATGATACTTATCCTTTATTGATATACATACATTGAGAAATTAATTATTTTGTTCTTTTGTCATTTTGTCTGTCGTCAGTTTTGTCCATTTTCATGTCTTGTCTCATTCCTATTAGTCATACTGTCTTTATTGGTCTTAGTATTGGGTTCATTCCTACCATGCTGCAATAATTTTTTACTTTTTGATCTAGTAGTCATTTTATGAGTGTTGTCAAGAAAGTCAATAAGTGATTTGTCCCAAGTCGTTGGAAGTACTTGTTCTTCCAGAGTAGGATTGAAAATTTTGCAATGTTTAGGATGCTCACGAATTGTTTTTCCAGTTTCATCATCCTCCAAAATGAGTTGATAAGGTTTGATTTCTTTAATGGTTAGGGGGCCAGAGTATCTGCCATTAAAGGCAGAGGACATTCCAACAGCTAAATGGTGTCGGCGATTTATTCTATATACTTTTTGGCCAACAAAAAATACTCTGTCTTTTGCATTTCCGTTTTTGGCTTGTTGATTCTTTTGTATTGATAATTCATCATTCATGGATAGATATCTGTCCAGGATTGACCTGTCAATTCTCAAGATTTCAGGATCCTTATCATCAAAATACATGATTGGATCTATTTTTAACAAATCTAAAGTTGAATTTTCAACTTCAAAACCAAATAGTGCTTTATTTGGAGTTATTTTCACACTTGAATGATATGATGCATTAAATGAATTTGTTAAATTAGGTAACAGGGTGTCCCATTCCTGATTTGTACCTAATTGATATAATGCACTAATCAAATTGTTTTTCAGCTTCCGTACACCAGATTCAGAAATACTGTTTGCAGTGGGTGTCCAAGGAATACTAGGATGGAACTGACAGCCTCGTGGTTCCAAATAATCCCTGAATTCCCCTTGTATTATTCCTAATTCACCGTCAGAAACTATAATTTCCGGTACGCCAAATGACATTTGCCAGGATTGTGTAAATGCTCTAAGTAATTCTTTTGACTCTCTGCTTTTTACAGGGACTAGCTGGCAAAACCTGGTGAAAGCACAGATCATTACTACGACATGAGTATAATTATTTTTTGACCTAGGGAAAGAACAAGCAAGGTCAATATTCAGAATTCTCATGGGAAAGTCGCTCCTTCTTACCGTGCCCATTGGAGGTGGAGGATTTGTGTCAACTTTCTGAATTTGACAATACCTACAAGAATTACACAGCTGATGTACTCGGTCTTCCAAATTTGGAAAATAATATTTTCTTTTTATATTTTCTGTCATGATTTGACTTTGAGTATGAATGCCATAAATTGTGTAGTGTTCATTGTAAAGAACTTCGGAAATAAGCATTTCAGGTACATAGAGTCTGCCTCTACGTATTATATCATTTTCAAGGTCTTTTGCTACATCACTATTGTAGAACCTGAAAAGAATACCCTCAAGCATATAGTAATGCATTTCAGCTTGTTGCCTGATTTCAGGATTTTCAGACATTAACTTTTCTTTGATTTTGACAATGCAAGGATCAGTATTTTGTGCCTCTCTAAAGGCAGCTACTGAAAGTTGACCTGAACGGATAATACCTGCAGTTATTTTATCCATGAACTTCCTACTCGGCTCAATGAGCATACTATTTACATCATGACCTGCCATTGGAAATTCATTTTCCTTTTTGGTCAACTCTACATTACTTTTCCCAAAAATTGAATCCATGTGTTGATTATAATCATTCAAATTTTTGAGTAATGTATCACCCTTTGAGGGCTTGTTTGTATCAGTCAACAAGGCCTTCCATTCTTGGCAAGTATAAACTTCTTTGACTTCTAAATTAAGAACTTCTTGTTCAATTAAATGTAAGTCTTGTTTTACAACTTTTTGTTCCATTTTTGGAGCAAAGGATTGGAAAGTCCTACTCCAATAATCACTTTTATTTTGTTTGGATGGCACATGTTCCAATGTGACATCATATTGGGACAACTGTAGAGCCAGTCTAAAGAGTGGACTTGACACATCTTTTCCTCGGCTCGCGAATAAGATCGATCGTGCATCAACTTTGACAACAAGTTCTGAAAATGCAAAATATGGCCTCCATAATGCCAAATGCTTTCTAAGAGAAATCAATTCTTTATAAAACATTGACTTTGATTCATCTGTCTTTTTGAAAATTAAACTACTAACTGCAACAACACGAGGATTACCTTCCTCTATTTCATTTTCTAGTGTGGCTCCCATCTGATAATAAGACGCATCACACCATAATATGAACTTTTTATCCAACCGTGGATAAAAGTTCACTATGGAATGAGAAAAAGATTTTTTAGTCCTAGCTAAGCTTTCTTCCAACTTTGAATTCCATTTGAATTTGGACTTATCTTTTTGGCGCAAAGCCTGTCTCAATTCAAAAGTATCCGATGCCAATGTTGGTAAAAATGTTTTATAGTACTGTAACATGGACAAAAATGCCAGAATTTGTTTGAATGAGGTCATTCTTGGTATTGCACTTACTGCATTGATTTTGGCCTGAGATATGGACTTGCAGTTATCTTTGGTGGATAACTTTATTCCAAGAAAGACTATTTCGTCTTTGAAAATTTCCAGTTTTCCTGGTGAAAAGGAAATATTGTTCTCAAGAGCAAGTTCTAACACTCTTTTAAAAACCCTAAGATATTCGTCATAACTATTTGCATAGATTAATAAATCATCGACAAAAACTGCCACATTATCTGAGAGCTCATCAAAAATTCCAGTGATAATTTTCGAAAACCTCCAGAGAGCAGTTCTTTCACCCTGCGCCATTCGGCACAATCGTAGTCGTTGCTCGCCTCTAGTACCAAACAGTCCTAAATATTCCCTACATTCCTTGTCTACCTCAACATGGAAATAACCAGACAAAATGTCTAGGCTTCCGATAAACGGCTTATTTGCAAGTTTACCAAAAATTTCTTCTGGTGTGGAAATATGTGGATAAATTCCAGTGGAGTCGATTTGGCTGTTGAGTGAAACAAGGTCCAAACAAAGCCTGATACCTCCTTTTGGCTTTTTGATTGGCAACATATTTGAACAAAATTTTGATTGCTTATTTTCCATTATTTTATAGTCTAAATAATTTTTCAAAATTTCATTCAATTGTGGAATAATATCGCTGGACAATCTCCTTCTTTTGACTTCTTTCGGATTCCCTATTACTTTAAAACTATGGGTCTCTTTAAGCCTCCCAATATCCATTGGAAAATGACCAAAAGTTTTGCGAAAATTCAGTAAAATTGGGACAACATCACTTTTTTGAGTGTCTGTCAAGTGATCTAAACGAAACATTTCCAGATACTGCTCTTCAGTAAAATCACTTTTGGAAAGCTTTTTATTTCCAGTTTGATGTGGAAGAAAGTTGTCTTCCGGATCATTGGTAATGTCAATATGATTTACAAAAATATTTTCAGATTTATCTGTACAATTATTTATGTTAAAATCATGAAAGTTGAATGAAATATTATGTGCTTCAATATCCTGTTGCTGGATATTTTTCAGATCTGTACAAGGTGAACTAACTGCTACCACATCATCCTTGTGAATAATGAGTGATTCACAATGTACATTTTGAACCAAAACACCTAAAGAGTTGTCACAATTAAATGTATCTATGGAGTTGTGTAAAATTGGCATTTTTTCATCCATTGAGTCATCAATCATGGCTTCATGTGCTTCAAAAGTGGGAAACACATAAGATCTTTGTTGTATGTTGGATTTATCTATACTAAAAGCATCAATATACCTAGTTTCAAATGGTTTCAGAATAACACTGTGCTTTGCTAAAATAGGACTAATAATCTTTTTTGAAAAATAAACTATTGGAACAATTTTGGTTTTACTAAAATTGTCAGGGTCAATTTGGTGTTGATAATTGTGTGGATAATTTACAGTGACTTCATTATATGTCTCTACAGCTTTAAAATTTGGATTTCCCAAAAGTTCTGAGCCAAAATAAATAGGGTGTTCCAAATTTGTGACAATACTAAAATTTTGAGCAAAGAAAAGTGGAAATTTATCATAAGGATCTGATTTTAATGATAACTTGAGTTTGATTTTTCCAATAATGCTTGATGAACTATTGGCTAAAGCAGTTTTTACTCTAGCATTTTGCACTTCAGTCATGTTTACTTGTATTTCATGAGGAAGCTGTTTGAAAAATTTTTCAGAAATTATACAATAGCTACAACATGAATCATACATTGCAAACACAGGAAGTTTCCCAGTGTTTGTCAAAACTTCAGCTTGAATGTATGGAATACTTCCAGCTGGTTTAGATGGATCTGGCAAATATTCAGACCAGTGACTTAAATCAGGGCTAATGCTATTTACATATTCATAAAGTGGATTATTAAATACCTTATCATAGAGATTGGTATTATAGAGATTTTCTGGAATTTCAGTGTCTGTAGGACACTGATTTGGTTGCTATGAGGTGCCTTTACAATATTTCTCGAGATGATTTGCTTCTATACCCTTATCCAAACAATATCTGCAAAAATGTTCAGTAAAATGAACCATTTCATATCGCTGACAGTTGTTAGGGGAATGCTTGTTGTTGAAATATGCCGGTGGGGGTGCAATGGGACGATTGGGCTGTTCTGGCCCTGCCAATTTACCACATAGATAACAAGTGGGCATTCTATTTCGTGAATTTGACCTGGATCTCGGCCTTTGATTACTGATGGATCTTTGCTGAGGATATGAAGATGATTGAGAATTGGATCTGAAATGTGAACTTGAAGTATTTCCAAAAGAAGAACCTGTCATTCCAGAAGTATGTGTATCTCTGGACCTGTCTCTTTGTGGTTGATTTGAGCTACTACCATTCCTGTTACTATCCTGAGGTCTCCCTCTATCTGTATAGGAAGATCTTGGTTTCTCAGCTACCATGAATCTGTTTTGATTTGTATGTGAAGCATTTTCATTCTGCTGGAACTGCCTATTCCTATCAAAACTTTGTGATCGACTTTCTTTTTGCCTTGATCTATGATCATTTCTATGCCTGGTTTGTGAAGTAGATCTCTCATTAGAATAATTCCTATCATAAGATCTGGATCTATCTCTAGGATAATTTCCGTCATAAGATCTGGATCTATCTCTAGAATAATTTCTGTCATAAGATCTGGATCTATCTCTAGAATAATTTCTGTCATAAGATCTGGACCTCTCTCTATTCCTGAAACTAGGTGTGGGCTGCCTATATCTAGCTCGAGCCCCTAAATTTCTGTTTTCATCCTGAAAATGGATTCTCTTTCCAGTTTGATGGATTTCATCATATGGGGGTGTGGTCTCATAAGGAGATTTGCTCCTTCTGGAACTAATTTTAATTGGCCCATGTAAAGCTACACTTTGTTCCAATCGTGTGTCACTTTGTGGGACATCATTGTGCCTTTTTTCAAGGTCAATGGCCTTGGTTAGAAGGTCATCAAAAGTTAGATACTCCTCTTTGCTTGTTTCTACATGCTTTTCTCTTTCAAAATTTGAAAGCAATTCTTTAGTTTTTGGTTGCAACAATTGATAAAGTACCTCAATTTTAGAAGCTTCTGTGCACCTTGTTCGAAGACTTGGTGCTCTCACATTATCAATGTGATTATCAACTTTTGAAGCAAGTAATGTGTACCTGTAAATGGCACTTTCAATTCCTTCTCCTTTCTTTCTATAAAAAGCATTCAATTTTGATTCCAATTCAGCAAATGTTTCTTTCTTATGGTAAACTGTCAGAAAATAATCGATTATCTCATTCAACGGTTTTTCCTTGAGTTGGATAAATTCATGGAGGAAGTTTCCTTCCAACAAGCAAAGTAAACTGTCTTTATATGTGGCATGATTAAATTTCCATGTTTGTCTTTGTCCAAAAGCAAACAACTTTTGAAAGAATTGTACAATTTCTGTTTTATTAGAATCATTCAGCTTTCCAATGCTGAAGAACATATCTTTGACCGGTAAAGGGTCAGAGAAAGCATTTTGAGTCACTTCTTCCGGAATTGCAAAATTGTGTTTTTGCATGAAAGTTTGCTTTTTCTCTAAAATTCTTTTGCTTTCATCTCTTTTAGATTTTTGTGATTCAACCAAAGCTTCACTTGCAGTGATATTATTTCTATCCTCTTCATTAGGATTTTGAACTTTTTTCTCAAGACTAAGAACTTTTTCAAAAACTTCCACCAGAGACTCTCTTAAATCCAAAACATCGGCCACTTTTGCCGTTTTGGATGTGCTTACTGCCATTTTGAATTATGCCAATGTTTGAAATGAATGATTAAATTTGGAAACAATGAATTAGCAGTTAGGTTTCCTTGTGAATGAATCTTCAATTTGAATTTAAACTCATTGAAATCTTAATGTTTTAGCATGAAATGGAATGAAATAGAGATAATCTTAGATTTCCAGACTGTGAAATAATTCTCAGCACTCTTACTACATCAATGGAAAGCTCAAATGTCAACTATCAAAGTGAATGTTGTGAACTAATAATGCATGTAGTAATTTCCAAATATAACATGAGAGCCTTATTATACAAGCAGAAAATGACCTGAAATTCTTATGGGGTATGCCTAAATGTGAACCAAATATTTGACCTAGAAATGTCAATGGAAAACTCAATCTCAACTATTCAATAGGAATGTTGTGAACTAATAATGCATGTAGTAATTTCCAAATATAACATGAGAGCCTTATGATAGAAGCAGAAAATGACCTGAAATTCTTATGGGTATGGCCAAATTTAAAATACACTTTTTTCTCAAAATGTGGGAAAATGTACTAAATTCTTATGGGGTTGTACCCTCAAACTTTCTTTGTGAATGTGTGATATCTAAAATTCTTATGGGGTGAACACCAAGTGTAAAAATTCACTCTTTGTCTCAAAATGTGAAAAAGAAATGTCCTTATTTCTTATGAGGCTAGCCAATTGAATTTATTCAAATTGACAATGAAACTTTTACAATTGTTCTCATAGGTTCAGAAACAATTATGAATATTTTGAAATCTAAAGATCTTGATGAATTGTTTACAAATATTTTTCAAACAGACGAAATTATGTGTTCTGGCTTAGTATTTTGTACTCAGAACCAGCTAATTTATTTCTAGATTAGGATCATGATTTTGTGATGAACAAGAATCCAAAATCCCTGTTTTTCAAGTTTAGACATTTGCTGATCAAACTCATTCAATTTAAGTTCTTGAAATTCTGTCTCAAAATATGTGAATCAGTACTGAAACTTAATTCTGTGTCTACTGATGACAATATGTGTGGTCTTTCAAGATAAACCTGACTGGTTTCACAAAATGTGACCCAATGAAGGATAAAATATTGTATCAACTGCTATTAATTCTGGGCGGAGCTTTTGCTCATCAAAATAATATCTTTCTGTTGAAGAATTTAAGAAGTGTAGAAAATTTATTCCAGTTGCGAAATTTCAATTTTAAGATTTTTAGTAAGCAAAGACAATGTTAATATTTCTATTTCTGAGATGATAATTTTCAATTAGCCATCTGAGAGCTCTTCTTTGATCATGTCGATTTTCAACATAAATGAGAATATCATCACAGTACATTATAATCTTCATTTTGTACTTTTTGAAATGTAAAATGAGCCCTAATGTTTTTTACAAAATTCAAAAACTCAATCCAGAATATTTCTTTCTGAAATAATTTTTATTCAAAATTGATTCTAAATTGATGATAAGCAACTTGAACTGAAACCAAAACACATAAATTCTCCTGAATATGTATTCTAATAATGCTTGAAGTTGGAATGATGAAAGATTTGATGGCACATGTTATTCCATAAAAGTTGTGAAAAACCTCTCTCTTTCTATGAAGTTGACTTTTAAGGTGTTAATCTTAGTAAATGACACCTGCGATTTTTCTCAATCTCTTAAGAAGGGGTAATGCTATCTTTGCTCAAAAGGAACATGGAAAATAAAACTGAAGTACAGTTATGGTTCCTACCAAGATGTGCACACTAAATTGATATTTTGATTTTGAAGTAAATGTAAGTACAATCACAAAATATAGGGTCTGTCAGAAATGTCATTTAAAACTAAATTTGTTTTTAGGTCATAGTCGAATGAGTGTTAGTAATTAAAATGATAAATACTACAAGGTAATGTTGTAAAATTAGAGTCAATTTTGCTTCATTTAATTGAAAATATCAATTTTGTTGATATTTTAGCATGTAAAATTGACTTCAATTTTATTTATGTATATTTTCTTACCACTAATGGACTCTAGTTGGTTAAGAGTTGAAGCATCTCCTGATGCTTGGGAGAATTATTTTCTCTGATAAATCTGAAAAATCTAATCTACA
>JAOWAT010021460.1:0-12226 GCA_028571025.1 Longipedia americana | reverse complement strand
ATCTTTTCACAAACTAATGTATGCCCTTTTCCCGAATTTTCCTGTACGGAAACCAAATTTTTTTCTGTTTCTTAATCTATAACATTCATTCAGATTTCATTTTAATAAAATTCGTTCATTTCCACAATTTCAACTGTAAACATAAGATAGACGTTTACTATAAACACAAGAACTTTCCATTTTTAAAGGCAGACTGAAATGAAATTTTTTTGGGTTACATTTTATCCGGAAAAACAAAATAATCTCTCTTAATCAATGGATATATATTTGATATTTTCTTTTCTAAAAAATTTCCAAAACTTACATTGAAAAATAATGGTGAGTGGCATACCATTCTTATTTTTTTGAGTTTCCCGGAAAATTTAAATCCTACTGTGCAGTCACACTTCCTCTCTCTAAATGCGCATATTTAATTTAATGTGCCACTCGCCATTATTTTTTATGCAGAAATTTTGCATTTTTTGTCGAAAAATTAATCTTATACTAAATAAAACTTTTTTAGAAGTCATTTTACATTCATTTATGCAAAATTAGCCGATTAAAAATTTCACTTCAGTCTGCCTTTAATGTCTTTTATTTATGCCAATTGATATCATTAATAATCACAGAATTACAGGGTGTCCCAAGATAACAATCTTGGGACACCCTTCATCTAACTTCTAAGAAGGATTGGTAACTGCTACTCTCAGATCAAATTCATAACTAACTTTAGAAAGGCAGTGTACTCTATTTATAACCTACACATTGCCTTGATGTATTTTTCCAATCATGTAAGATAAGAATGAAATCATAGATATTAATGAAATTCTTGGAGTACACAACTATTCAGGCAATTTTGACACCGTCTGCTTGGTTAAATTCATAGAGAATCTAGAAATTTTGTATTTCTAAGTTTTGGTGATTTTTAGCTCAGTTTTGAAAAAATTATCTGACTTTTGTGAAAATTGGAGTTATTTATAGCAAATCTTCTGAAATTTTTTTACAGAAAAATAAAAATTTTGTAATTCTCAGTTTTGCGAATTACCTCCATTTCAAAAAATTGTCAAAAAATCCTGGCTAATGAATGTCTAATGTATCCTCACGTTTGTTTCAATATTCTTGAAAATTCAAGAAATGTAATATAAAAATTTTCAGGAAATGCAAATTACTTCAAAATCTGGCCAAAAATGCCCACACTTAATGGTATTAATGAGTCAAATTGGAATCCAATGCATATTATTGGAAAGGTGATATTATAATCTTTCTGGAGGGTTTTTTATTTTTTGCAATATTTAAAAGCTGAGATATTGACAAATAGGCAACTCTGTAATTATATTGCTGAAGAACATTTATTTTCCCTCATTGCTTAAAAGTTGTCTTGAGAGCTAAAAAGTTGCCTTGAACAGAAAAAATTCATCTTGGGTCAACCCTGGGGTCGCTCTCATGGTTTCTGTTAGTTTCCAAAAATATGTCCAAAGTTTTAAAAACTTATAGTAATCTAATTCAAAACACCTTACTTTTTTATCAATAATCTGTCAAATTGTTTTCAAAAAGTGTACATTTTATATGAATTTTCAGCATTTTAAAACTCAAAAATTATTTTCACTCTTTGATTTATATCAGTGACACAGAGGAAGTGTGAACATTTGTAAGCATAATCATGAGAAAAATCTGGGAAATCAAAACACATATCAATAATAAACAACTCTACAGTAGTAGATTTAAATCACTGAGGGCGACCTGGAGAAATGTCTTAGGAAGCTAAAATTGAGTGAGAATTTGTTTTTGACAAATATTCCCTTGACAAGCATTTTGGTCAGTCTAGCAGCCTGTAAACTGCAATTTTTTAGAATAATGACAAGAAGGAGAACAACAATTTATGTGAACCTGAGACCTGTACACTTATGACAACTTTCTTTTGTCTTGGTATTCCATTAGAAAGTCTGATTCCTGTTGCAAGAGCTGATTTCTGGAGGATTTTTAACATTGATTGCGCCCCCACCCCCACACTACCACCACCACCACGCCAGTGGTCCTTATAACCTGAATGAAAAAAACATTAATACAAAATCTTTTTTCAGGACTTAAAATGGAGGAGTCTAAATGCAGAAACTGTCAGAAAGAACCAAAAAGTTTACCCCACCATCTGTCAAAAAATCCCTCTTGTAAAGCAGCATATTCTGAAGATGAGCTGAAAAGTCCAAGAAAGTTGTATTTAAAGAGGTATAGAGAAGAGAACAAAGATGCAATTCAAATGCAGAAAAAGGTGTATTTGAAGGAGAATAAAACTTCAATCTTGAAGAGGCAAGCTGAGTATGATGCTGGAAAAAGGGAGCAAATTTTGGCAAAGAAATCAAAGGATTATGAGAATAAAGGAAAGAAGGAAGAAAAGGCACACTACTATCAGACCAATAAAGGGAAAAGGAGTGATTACTACAAAGAGTACTATCAGAAAAAGAAGGATGAAAGAGGGGAATACTTCAAAGAATACCATCAGGCAAACAAGGAAGGCAGAGGTGAATATTCTAAGGACTACCACCAACAACACAAGGAAGACAGAAGTGCATATTTAAAGGAATACTATGAACAAAACAAGGAAGACAGAGGTACATATTTCAAGGAATATTATCAGGAAAATAAGGCAAATAAGGCTGAATATCATCAGAAAAAACAACATACAAAAAATTCTGAATGCACAAAAGCAGAGAGACTAAAAAATTTCAAAGCATCAGTCCAGTTTGGCCCAATATACCCATGTCTATCTTGCCACAAACTTTTGTTCTGCCAAAGTGTTAAAAGGTTTGATTACCCTGATGGTTATGAGAAATTAAAAACTGATCTGAAAAATTCCAAGCATGGTGATCTCATTGCATGTATCTTACTCAAGAATGACAGGTTTATTGTGCAAGAAAGTGTTTTCATTTGTAATACATGCTACACATCTCTTTTTAATAAGTTCAATGTGCCTTCTACTTGCCATACAAATGGTTTGAATCTGGTGACAATTCCTGATGAGTTAAAATTAACAAAATGTGAATCAGTATTAATCTCCAAATCCATCTTATTCATTAAACTTTACAAGACTCCAAAGAGCAGATGGCCTGCAATGAAGGACAAGATTATCTGTGTTGCAATTACTGATAATGACATTAATACCACAATGAAACAATTGCCTCGTTCACCAGATGAAGGTGGTTTTATACCAACTGAAGTAAAGAGAAAAGAATGTTACAAATCTTCTATCTACCAAGAATTGGTCAGGCCTGATGCAATCATTGAAGGTGCAAAATGGTTGAAAAAGAACAATCCTCTATATGCTGATGTCAAAATCTTAGATGAAGCTACCTTTGTGCAGAAGTGCAAAGATAAGGATGCAGTTGGATATGCAACATTTCTCAGCAAGGTAAGCAAGTTTCATGCTTATTATACTGGAAACAAAAGTAACAAAATTGAATGACTTTTTGTACTGATGCTTAAGAGTTCATCTCTGGTAGGATTGAGAAATTTGGTCAATCAAAATTTTTGTTCAGGCCTCAAACATTGACATAAGTTGTTGGATGCCTTAAGAATGAACATGCAAAAAGAATTATATCATTTGAGACACTGTGCTTCTCATATGAGCTACATGAATTTATGTAGTAAAATGACCCCCAAAATGCCTAGAATGTCCTTATTTGGGTTATTTTACTACATAAATCAATATAGCTTGTATGAAAAGCAAAGTGCACAAAACCAAATAATTCTTTTTGTATGTTCTTATTTAAGGCATTGAACAATTTATATCAGTGTTTGAGACCAAACCAAAAATTTTGTTCCACCAAATTTCTAAATCCTACCTGAGACTAACTCTTAAGTTCACCTCAAAAATATTTTTTTTTCTTTTACATTGTGATGAAAGTATTAAAAAATACTTACTTTATTCACATACTTTTTTTGTCATATACAGTAAGATTGTCCAGTTTGGATCAACATAAGAAAGCTAATTAATGAAAATTTTACTACATAAGATATTGTTAAATTCTATCTGACATTTCTCCAACTCATTATGGAACCACATAAACTATTTGGGAAAATCTGCAACATATTATTTTTGTTTCATTGTTATTTTTTAAAATTTTTAGTATGTAAGCATCAGGATCTACTGTGTTCAGATTTTAATAGATTGGTTTATAATTCTATTGAAGCAAAACTATGCCCACAGATTGACAAAAACCCTTTTTGAGGTTAATGAATGATATAGAGAAATTCCACACAAAAGTTTAGAATATTTTGTTTTGTGAATCTTACTGTTTTTGAATCCATCCTTTCTTACAGATGGAGGATGATATTGTTCCTAAACAAAGTACTTCCATGATCGACGTTGACAGTGATGAAGAAGATGAAAATAATGAAGATGCAGAAAGTGGTGCAGATAGTGAATATGATGATGCTGAGATGGATTCCATCAGTGTCAATCAATTTCAATCATCCAATGCAACTCTAATTGTCGATGAACATATGGAAAGTCAAGTCAAGATCAATCCAACTGAAGAAGAAATATCAGTGAGACAAAGATCTGATAGTAAGACTGTTTTCAATATTGCTCCAGGTGAAGGAAAGATTCCAACCAACCTCATGAGGAAGAAAAATTGGGATGTTGAGGCTTTCCAGTGTTTGCATCCTGATGGAAAATTTGGTTTGGATGATGAAAGAGATTATGGATTAGCCTCTCAACAATACTTCTGTCAAAGAATTTACAATGTTGATGATAGATTCCGCAGTGATCCACAGTATGTCTTTGCTGCATATTACCATACAGTGAGAAAGCAATTGGAATCAAAGATGAATATTTCATACCTAAGGGGAACAATAAAGGATAAAAAAATTACAAATCTACAAGATGCCTTCACAGTCTTTGATAACATACCAGGTTCTTTTAGATACTGGAAGCAGGCAAGAATGGAAATGGTTGCAAAACTAGAGCAGCATGGCCCATTCCAATTCTTTTACACATTGAGCTGTGCTGACAAAAGATGGTCAGAAATATATTTCGCAATACTAACTGCAGAAGGCCACAAGGTAGAGTATTTGGAAGATAACTCATTAATTGTGGATGGAGAACCTTTGGAATCTTTTGTGAAGCAGATCAATATCCATGATTTAATGAGCCGGAATGTTGTCACTATTACAAGGATATTTGATCAGAGGATAAAGATGTTCAAGAAGCATGTTATGTTTGGAAAGAACAGTCCTTTAAATGCAAAATACTTCAATCATCGGGTAGAATTCCAAATGAGAGGGGCCGCTCATGTCCATGGTGTCATCTGGATGGATATGGAAGCACAAGAAGAAGTATATCCTGGACTTAAAAAATGTACTGAAAAATTAAGGAATGGAGAAAACCTTACTGATGATGAATGTGAAACTTTAATTGACCTAATTAATGCATTTGTTACATGTTCAAGAAAGAATGATGTTTCAAAAATTGTAAATGATGTGCAGGTTCATAATCACACCAGGTCATGTAAAAGAGATGGCACAAATTGTCGTTTTGGATTCCCAAAGTTTCCTTCAAAATTCACAATTATTGCTCAACCTCTAGTGCATTGCAGTGAGGAAGAGAAAAAGCAAAAAAGTGAAAAATTTCAAACAGTACTGAACAAAGTTAAAGAAGCTCTGAACAGTTTAGAAGAAGGCTCATTCACCACAATTAATGCTTTCCTACTATCATTGAACATATCTGAAAAAGACTACTATGATGCATTGTCAGTTTCTGCCAACGGTGTCACAGTCATTTTGAAAAGAGATATGGATGAATTGTATGTGAATCAGTACAATACTGAGTGGTTATCTGCTTGGTCTGGTAATATGGACTTCCAACTTTGCCTGAATTATTTTGAAATAATCACATACATAACAGACTACTACATGAAATCAGAGACAGCACTTCTGGATGAAGTAGTAGAAGCATATCAAGGAGTAAAAGACCAAAGCTTATGGGGTCAGATGAATACTATACAACACACATTTTTGAAACATAGACAGCTTGGAATTGCTGAAGCACTGTACTGCTTAGATCCAAATCTTCATTTGAAAGACTCTAATGTAAAGAGTGAATATGTTGCAATTGGATTTCCTTCTCATCGCTCAAAGTTCCTAAAACATGTATCTGAAAATGAAAGAAATAAGGAAAATATTATGTCTGTTGAAGGAAGAGAGGGAAAGTTTCAACCAAAGATATCAGTTCATGATAAGTATTCAAAGCGCCCATCTGGAGTTGAAGAGATATGCCTTGCACAGTTTTCCATGATGTATGAACCAAGATCTATGAAGTCATTGGAAACATTTGATTGGAAAGAGGGTTGTTATCAAACATCAAATACAAAACTAGTCACTTGGAGAGGTGAAGGAGAATTTTTGCCAAGATATCTAAAATTGAAAGATGACATTGGCTATCTGGGATGCAGAAGAGAACCTAAGGTAATGAGGCAACACAAAATTAATAGGCAGAAGAATATTCATGAGTTCATTTATTCTGAACTTCTACTTTATCATCCCTGGAGACAAGAAACCGAACTGTTTGAATTTGATTTTGACAAATGTTATGACCTGTATGCTGAGAATGGACAAGAAACAAATGCAGATACCAAAATTGAAATTGTAAAATCTCATCTATTTCCCCATTTGAACCATGTTCAAGAAGGAAGAGAAAGGGTAGAAGAAGCCAATATGAAGAGAAATTTGCATATTGGTGATCTCTTGGACCCAAATTTGGAACAGGACAATGATGAAGCAGAAGAAGAAGGATTTATGTTGCATGAAGAATATGGAATATTGACAGGTAAGATTTTCCCAAAAATTTGAGAATTAAGGCAAGGCATAATTGATGAAACATAATTATTGAATCTTTATACAGTGTGTCCAAAAGTATTCCCCATAGTCATTTCTACTGAAACAGTTATGTGTGTGAAAAATTGTATTGGTAACATTTTATGTAAATACAAGGAGCATAAAAATTTTTACTTACTTTACTAATCAAAACTTTAGATTTTTTGCTTTTTGAAAAAGTCAAAAAGTCATAAATTTGTGTCAAAAGATGTCCAAATGTGAATGATTTTTTTGAAATATTTCTATTGTTCAATTGAGAGAACATCAAAGTTTTTTTGGCAATTTTTTTAGTGCTGAAAAATTTGGTTTTCTTCATTGGATCCATTCCAAAATTTGGATTTAGAGCCACATTATTTATGGTTTACCTAATTGAAATAAGCTTCAAAAATATCAATTTACTTAAATTTGAAAAAAATTATCAACAAAAAATAGTTAAAGGTCTGTATTGTTTTAAAACAATTCTCTTTTTCAGATTCTTGGAATAGATTTGACTGTATTGGGGAAGCAGGCACATCAAAGGATGAGAAGCATTATGAGAAATATGTACAAAAGATTCAAATCTTTGATAAGGATGAAATGATGAAACGTGTTAGGCAATTATGTCCAGAGCAAAGATACGTGTTTGATGTGGTTTGTAGGCAATGTAAAGAAATAGTAAAGGCAAGAAAAGCAGGAAACAAAGTTCCGAGTCCAATCAATCTGGTCATTCATGGTGGGGCAGGAGCTGGCAAAAGCACCATCATTGATGCGGTAACACCATGGATACAGCACATTATGCAAATGGAAGGAGACAACTATTCGTGTCCATACGTTGCTAAAATGGCACCAACTGGAATGGCAGCCTTAAACATCCAGGGCAGCACTATTCATAGTGGTTTCAACCTCAACTTTGGAAATCAGCATCTATCTCTTTCTGATAAAATTGTAGCAGAAACAAGGCATTACTACAAAAATCTGAATTTTCTGATTATCGATGAATGTTCAATGGTGAAAAGTGATATGCTATATCAAATTCATTTAAGGCTCCAAGAAATCAAAGAAGTAGAAGATGACTTTGGTGGTGTGTCTGTCCTTTTATTTGGAGACCTGATGCAATTAAAACCAATTAGTGGAAAGTTCATCTTTGATGAACCTAGCAACAAAAAATTCTTAGCTTCAAAGTCTCTGTGGAAAAAATTTGAATTTGTTGAGTTAACAGAAAATCATAGGCAAGGAGGTGATAAATTATATGCTGATTTATTGAATCGAATTCGTTATGGAAATCGCTTGGAAGAAGACATGAAACTACTAAAGTCATGTGAAGTTGAACATGCTGACCTTGAGAAATTTGACAATTTCAACCTTTTTGGGACAAATCCAGAAGTGAACTCCACAAATGATGCAATCCTAAATGAATTGCCCGGGGACAAGATGACAATAATTGCAAAATGCATTCATCCCACAGACCCGAATTTTATTCCTGATATAGAGAAGAAAACTTTGTATGTGAAAAACACTACTCTTCTGAATGAACTGAACTTAAAAGTAGGTGCCAAAGTAATGTTAACAACCAACACAAACACTTCTGATGGCCTTGTTAATGGAGTGGTTGGATTTGTGCAGGGATTTCACTTTAATAACAACAGCCTGCAGTATGTTTTAGTTAAATTTAATGATGAAAATGTTGGCTCTGAAACCCGATTATCTCCAGATAACAAGAAGATTGCCAGCTTGATTAAGGATGCATTCATCACTCCAATCAAGAAAGTTGAACAATCATTCACTTTGAGAAAAAAAGCAAATCAAGGCAGCTTTTCTTGTAAAGCTATACAATTTCCTTTAAAGTTGGCATGGGCTTCTACCATACATAAAGTGCAAGGACAAACAATTGCAAAGCCAAGTACTATTACGGTAGACTTTTCAACAATATTTGGTCCTGCAATGGCATATGTTGCCTTAAGTAGAATCCAGTCCATTGATCAATTAAAAATTTTAAAGTTTGATGCTAGTCAAATCAAATGCTTTGAATCAGCAAAAGCATGGGCTGATATTATCAAGGAAACTGCTCTAAACTTAAAGAAATCTGAATGGGATAGTAAAGACTGTCTTGGAATAAGAGTATCAAACCTTAATCCTGTCAGTTTGAAACTCCATCTCATTGATATCATCTCTGATTACACAATCATGAAGAGTGATCTCATCTTATTGACTGAAACTTCTGTGTCAGACTCTAGTGATGAATCATTGAAAATTCCAGGATTCAAATTCTACTCTACAGACACTTCAAAAGGGCGTGGTGTTTCCTGTTATGTCAGTGATAACTTAAATGTGGAAAATGTTGAAATTGACACTTCCCCAGGATACCAATTAATAATTATTTCCTTGCCTGACCTTGTGGTTGTGAATGTCTATAAGACTCATCTGAAATATTCAGCATTGCAGCTGTTGAATGGTATTAAATTATTCATTTGGCAGATTTATGAAAATTTAAAAGATATAAAATATAAAACTAAATTTGGTTCTGAGCAAATAAGTTTCATAGTTTCATAAAAAAATTTCATTTTACTTTTAAAAATGAAATGTATGTCAAATGAATAATTATTTCAATGACATAGTTTTGAGGAAGTATATACAATCAACTGAAAAAGACATTTTAATAATGGGAGATTTTAACACACCATATAACAGTTCTCCACCTAGATCCCTTATCACTTGTCTAGAAGCAGTTGGACTTTCACAAATTGTCACCAAACCAACCCACATCCGTGGAAACATTCTGGATTATGTATATACTCGGTTTGCAAAGAAATCTGTTTCATTTTATAAGATGCACTCAATTTACTTCTCAGACCATTGTGCAAATTGCATTATCATTATCTGATTATTATAGTAGAATATGACTCCTGTGTCTTTATTCATTTAAATGGGGATCAATTATACAACCAAGGCTGAATTATTCATACAAAAATTGTGCTTATTGAAGTTTTAAAGTTTTTTTTATGAAAGATCAGATACTTTACTGATATTCCCCGTAAAATTGAGGAAAATTAAGGTGTTACTAAAAATGACCAGACTCAAATATAGCTAAAATGATTGGATGGATTGCTTTTTCCAGCTCCATGCAGTTTTGTCTTACCAAGAAACTGTGTTAGGGAACCTTCTATCTATATTTTTGTCTTACTGTTTTTGATAACTCCCAAATTTTGCTCGCTTTTACAAGGAACATAAGTTAAAACATTGAAAAGATATTTGACTTTTCCCAAGTGAATAGTTCACCCCTTGGTTGTAGGATTCATCCCAGCTTAGAGTAATTTTTATACTAAGAACAAATTGGAATTTTATACCTATGTTTTCATAATTCATTCTAATAAATTAGAAATTTAGAAAAATATTTGGTCTCTCATAGTTTTTAAATTGGTCAAATAATTTTAGGAAAATGAGAAAAATTTAGAAAACTCAATATTAACAAAAATAGTTTATACTCTTTTAAAGATAGATTTTGAAATATTATAAACATATACAATTGATATTTTTAAATGTTTTAATAAATTTGAATGATTCAAAATGTTGCAAAGTTAATACATTTGAGTTTGTCAATCTTCTAAATTTCCAAATATTGTTCCAATATATTGAAAAATTTCAATAATTTTCAAATTTTAAAAACTGATAATAATTTAAAATCTTTAAACATGTTTAAACTCTTTCTCTAAAAATATTTCAATTAGACATTTGAAATTTTGAAAATTAGGAAACTTTTGGCTTCTTTTAAAAAGATATCATAATTTTAAAATTAGAAAATTTGATTTTTAATGTCAAGAGCTTTTATAATTACAAATATACAATGAGAAAGCGCTTAAATATAACAGCAAAAGATTAAATGGCCTTTTTGAATATTTAAAGTTCTTTAATTATTCATATTTTTCAAAAAATTTAAAGATTTTGAAATTGTTGAAATTTTATAACTTTTTGAAATATTCCTTTAATTCTTTGATGTCTCAAAACTTTCAAATTTATTATTTTCTTCAAAAATTTTCTATTTCTTTTTCTTTAATTTCTTTAATTTTCAACTATTCAAACATACTTAATTTTTCTAAGAAATTATTTTTGAGATTTTCACATAATGTAATTACAATTTTTCAAATATTCTGGAATTTTCAAATGTTTTTGAATCACAATTGTGATAAACAAAAATCAGGGGTGCCACTCCAAACATGTGCCTCACAGGCACTGAGGATGCGACAATTGAAAGGCAATTGCATTTCTGAAACACTGAATGTCTTTATTGTCTAAATATTAACTCATTTTTGGCCAAAGCTCAGGAAAATGCCCATTTTCATTTTTCTCCTGAAATACGTTTTTTCTGAATTGACGTTTATGTAGTAAATTTGCCATTTTCAAAAATTCAATATAGGAACAGTTGCAATAATATGCCAGAAGATGAAAAACAAAACAGTAGAATCATTAGGCATTTCAGAAAAGTTCTTAACATTCTTTTGTTGCATCCACAGAAGCTGTGATTACAGCTTTTGGTGTAGCACCCCATACAAATATCAAATAAGAAGTATTGTGTAAAGTTAAATGTGTAATTTCTGTCAAATGGCCTGTTTTAGAGAATATTTGCAAAAAATTTCAATCTTATATTTTTGTGATATTCAAAATTAGAGTGGCTATATTTAACAAAAATTATGAAAACTTTGGAAATTTTGAGTACTGCCTTTGTTAAGTGGCCAAAAATGACGTCCATTGAAGTAAAAGTTGGGGAGCGATGGAGGGTTAAAAATTCGTCCAAATTTCATTCTAAACCCGTTAGAATTTGTATTTTGGTAAATATTTTCAGTTCCAGTAGTGGCCAATGATTAAATTGTGGTAAAATTTTGAAAACAGTGCAAGAAAAATGAAAAATTATGAAAAATTGGCCTATTTTGATGATTTTTTGACGATTTTTCCACTTTTTGCAAATTTTTCAAAATTTTACTACAGTAGGGTCATGGACCACTACTGGAGCCAAAAATATTTACCAAAATACAAATTTTAAAGGGTTTAGAACTAAATTTAGACGAATTTTTAACCTTCCGTCGCGCCCCAACTTTTACTTAAATGGAGGTCATTTTTGCCAACTTAACAGAGGTAGCGCTCAAAATTTATAGAAGTAAAAATTCAAAAATTTTCATATTGTTATTAATTATAATGACTCACCAAAATTAGAAAATTGAAATCTTTTTTGCAAATCTTCTCTGAAATGGGCAATATGACAGACCATAAACAAATTTGTTATATGTAAAATCAAATTTCATGAATACATTTGACCAATTCTACTCTTTTGAGGTAAGGTCTATTTTGACAAACGAAAAATTTTGTCACAACAGTGACAAACAAAATTGTTTGTCACTATAGTGACAAA
>JAOWAT010021349.1:0-12226 GCA_028571025.1 Longipedia americana | reverse complement strand
AAGTATGTGACATTTGACCAGAGGAAGTAAAACTAAAACTGACTTCAAATTGTTTTGTGTGTTAGTTTAGAGTCCCCATAGTATAATTATATGTATTTGAAGGGCAATTTAGACTAAAAACTATGAAAAATAAAGACAATTTTGACACCACCCCTGAAAAACGCCCAAAAATACCCTAAAAATTGGGGCAGCTGGTACTAGATAACCGTTGCATAAAAGCGCCAATTTTTTTAACTAAAAGTCATTTTCTTGACCATTTCCAGCTGCTGAGAGCAAAAACTGACCAAAAAAAATTTTTGGGTGTGTGTCTTAAAATTTTGCACCATATGTTAAAATATCAACCAATCACCCAGATTCATTTTTTCATAACTCAGACTTTGATAAGGGATATCAAAGTCTAAATTTAAAAAAAAATAAATGAGGATAGTTGATTGATATCATAGCATATATTACAGATCAAATATGATTAATATAGAGATTTTGCACTTAATAGCATGACTTTTTTTGAACGAGCTATACAGAGACAAATTTAGTCTAAATTTAACTCAAACATGTGGAGATTAGTGAAAAAGTCATGAAAGTTTCATTGTGCAGTTCCAAAAATTAGGGGAGTAAGGAGTCAATTCCAAAGTTGTTGCCAAATCGCAGTTAAAAGGTAAGTCTGATTTGAGATTACGGTGGTCAAAAAGGTATGATAATAGAATCATTCAGTAATTGGGGGAAAATAAAATACATTGACATAATAATGGCATGGGGTCGGTAAAATCAGTCATTAATATTTTGTTTCAATTTAAAAATTATATCTGACTAATTTGGGTGCTGTTGTTTTTCTCAATCCATTTACTTACTTTATTCTGTTAGATTGAATGAAGGATAGGGGTGGGTAAATTTTAACCCTTATCGTCATGCGATGGTTTATCTAACCTTATTAGCGCATGTGGATCCGGGTTCATATTGATTCTTTAATTACAATTTAAAAGTGATATGGAGTATGTCTTGAGTATGTCCAGTTGCTTAGATTTATATTATTTTGGCCAATCTGCTTTCAATTTAAAATTTATGTCAAGTACAGTGGTGTCACGATTTTACGACACATTTGGGAGGCATGGTAAATGTCGTTATTTGGTGAGATGACGTTAAATAGTGACAGCCTGTTTGTCGCTAAATCGTGAGATGTCCTTGATTGATGTTCCGTGTAAAAGTGAGCAAAATTTGGGTGTTATCCAAAATCGGTAAGACAAAAAATAATTAAAATTATTAGTTGAATTGTTTCACCCCATCCCGTAACGCAGTTTCGTGGCAAGACAAACCTGCATGGAGCTGGACGAAGCAATCCATCCAATCATTTTATCTACATATGTGCCTGGTCATTTTTGAGTAACACCCCAATTTTGTTCAATTTTGTAGGGAATATCTCTTAAATCGTGACACCACTGTAATAAATTTCTGTTGCAAAATTCTATGCTTTTTGATTGACACTCTTTGCTTTTGATTTTTAAGGTTGGGCAAGGTCATGGTGGGTTAATGGGGATTGTTCAGAGGACCTTGAATAGAGCTAGTGCACATATTTGGTTTGAAAGATCTGAGGTCAAAGATAGGGCTTTAGTCGCACTACGGTAAGCAAAGCAAATTTTTAAGCAAAAAACTCGTATTGTCTTGGGGAGCTTTAATGTACGGTGGTCTGTCAATTTAATTTACTAATCTATGCTATTAAGATCATTATTCTTATACATTCCTAATGGCCCTCTTAGAAGTGATTTTATTTCTTTTCATGAGCAATATTTCTCTTATGTAATAAAAGCAATATTGCTAAACAAAAAATATTACATTTTATTACAGAAAAGCAATATTACTCATGAATTAACGTATTACAAATGGTCTATGGGTAGGCAGTTTTGAAGGAAATGAACCAAATTGATGTTGGTTTGATTTTAAAAGTTTTGCACATTTGTGAATTTGGCATTTTGAAAATATGTGTCACCTCCAAAGACTTACAGGAGTGTTAACATTAGATTTCCATAGAGTGCACTTCAGAAAGTCATTAGAGATAGGGTCCGGACCAAGCTATGTAGTGAAAGTCAGAAATGACCTGGGAACAAAGGGGACCATTTTCAACGTTGTGTTCCAGCATAAAATCAACTACACTGAAAATGTTTTTTTCATTACATCAAATTTTCAGGCAGCTCTGGGACCTTAAAGTTGCTTCAATGGGTGTCATTTTGGTCACAAATATCACTTTTTTTCACTCTCATTGAAGTAGGGTTTAACACAAAGTTCCAGAATTGGTCTGTGTGGGTTTTATTTCTTTGATTATATTTTTCTAAATCCAAGACAACTTTTTTATTTGAATAAAATTGAATTTTAGACCTTGCAACCATTGACAAAAGCTTGGTGGTAAATTAATCAAAATTTCAAATTTTTCGTGATTGTTCAGAGCAAGTAATCAATGCTCATGACTTATGCCTTAGAAATAAGTTAGTTGTGATTACAAAAATTTATCATTATGGGATCAATGGTAATAGTTCCATTAATTTTCCAACATACAATTCAAATTATCCACATTTTTACCAGGTTTATCATTACTTCCTCTGGATAGATCACAGATAAAGGTCAAATACCTATGTAATTTACTTGTCCCATTGGTTGCAATGTCTAAAATTCAATTTTATTCGAATAAAAAGATAGTATTGGGTTCAGGAAAATAAAATCTGGGATATAAAAACCACACAGACCAATTCTGGAACTTTTTGTTACACCCTAATTGAAGTAAATTTGAAGGCCAAGAGCGACCTTGAAAGTTGTTAAAATTAAAAAATGTTAATTACATAGCACTTTATTCTTGGGGCAAAATCTTGAATCAAAGATGGTCCCCGCTTGGTTTTGAGCAATTTTGTTTTTTGGTCCGCCCCCTACTAGAGATGACAAAACTTAGAATCTAATTTACTTCCTCCATTCAATTTAAATAGGGCGAATGATGTGAGTGTTGCGTTGTCCCGGAAAAGTTTACTGCAATGATTACCTAAATCATCGAAGTAAAGTTTTCCGGGAAAATGTAACACCCACATCCTTCGCCCTATTTACCGTATATTTCCCTGTATTGCCCTACTGGGGCTATAATTTTCAGAGCCTTTTAGGGTGGGGCAATACATGGAAGTGGGGTAATACTAGGAAGTGGGGCTATAAGAAAAATGGTAGAAAAACACTTGAATTCACATTTTGTGATCATTTTTTCTTCCTTTATGCGTAGAATTTGAATTAAAATTGCATTTTAAGGAATGTAGAACTTTCCATTATGGGTCTAAGGTTACATGATTTATTGTATCAATGAAAAATTATCATATATTTTTGCAGTAAAATGTTTCTTGTAGAACCCCATGGGGCTATACTAGAGAGTGGGGTTATAATTTTTCTTCATCTTCAGGGGGTGGGGCTATACAGGGAAATGGGGTAATACAGGAGAGTGGGGCAATACAGGGAAATATACGGTAAATTGAAATGGAAGAAGTAGATGAAATATCAATAACTGCTGTAAAAATAATCGACTTTTCTGGTTTCGCCTCCCCCCAGACTGAAGGAGCACGTTGAGGATCCGAACAAGCTGCCGATCCTGATCTTCCCTGAGGGCACCTGCATCAACAACACCTCGGTCATGCAGTTCAAAAAGGGCAGTTTCGAAGTGGGCGGAACGATCTACCCGGTGGCCATTAAATACGATCCCAAGTTCGGAGATGCGTTCTGGAACAGTTCAAAGGTGAGAACAGTTCAGGATGAGGTGTCCCACACCCCTAGCCCGAAGCTTTCCAACACCCCCTTTTTCGGCTTCCTTAATTGCTCCATTTTGCAAAATGATTTAAAAAGGTCAAGCCAGCCATCGGAATAATTTCAAATTGATTTGAAAGGAGATGAGTGGTTGCTTGGCTGGATCCAGATTCTTGGTCAAATTTGCAAATGGGTATAAATTGGCCAAAAGTGCTGGAAAGCTTCGGGCCCCCAGTGCCCAACTCACAATATAAGTTTTAAAGAAATCATTTTCCGTAATTTTGCAGAAAAAACTTAAGTTTTTGTTAATGCAATTATTCTCTTAAAGATGCTAGTATTAGCCATAGAAAGATTCTGAAAATGGGGGGAGTGGCTTTTTGAAAATTTTTCACTAAGATTGTGATTTTTGGTTTCAAAAGGGGCAAACTTTTCTTAGATCAGTCACTTTAACCTAAAATTTCCAAAAACTAGGATAAAATGTTCATTTTAAAATTCATCTGTTGGTAAATACAAAAATTACCTATCTCTGAGTTTTTGAGCTTTTTCTCAGTTTTTGTGAGAAGAATCGACGCACACTTTTTGAAACTATTGGCAAACCAACTTTACCGGAATGAGAAAAGCATTGTTTTTGCAAATATTTGACGCTGATTTTTGACTGGTTTGACTCTTTCGTTTTCAGAACGGGATGGTTTCTTACATCTACATGATGATGACCTCCTGGGCGATCGTCTGTGACGTTTGGTATCTGCCGCCCATGAAGAGAAACGACAATGAAGACGCCATTCAGTTCGCTAACAGGGTCAAGTCGGAAATTGCCCGGCAGGGTGGACTCGTTGATTTGATGTGGTACGTACACTCCGTAGGGTGTATCACAAATTTTCAGATTGAATTGATCCCCAATTTTTCTTCAATATTAAACTATTTTAAATCCAAAGCAAAAAAATTGAGCAAAAAATCAATTTTTGAGCTTGCTACCTCAATGCAATGTTATTTAAAAACATGCATTTTACTAGATAAATTGGCATTGAGGAAGCATTTTACTTAATAACTTTGCATTGATGTAGCAAGCTCAAAATTGATTTTTGGCTCAAATTTTTGAAGTTTTGGACTTAATCGGTCAAATCCTATAATAATGTTGCAAAATCAAAACAGACTTCCAAGCAAACAAGCAAATCAAAGTTTATTGTACCCAAATATCAATGTGTAACTGAAAATGATGAAATTGTTAATTTCATTTTCTGAAAATTTTGCAAAAAAATTATTTGCCTTTTCCTATAGCGTAACTCATATTGTATATTTTCT
Source organism: Longipedia americana (assembly GCA_028571025.1). Taxonomy (NCBI): domain Eukaryota; kingdom Metazoa; phylum Arthropoda; class Copepoda; order Polyarthra; family Longipediidae; genus Longipedia; species Longipedia americana. Next base: position 7,165 of record JAOWAT010021349.1, on the reverse strand, counting down.
CCCACGCAATATATAGCCTCAAACTGAAATAGTAACCATCTTCAATGTAGAGATTGAACTTAGCGATATCTGTGAAATGACGGCTGAAATCTCACCTTTTCTTTTTCTTTGAGATAGACATATTTGCTCTTTTGTGGACCTTTTCAAATTTCCATCATTGACTTTTCTTGTGCAAATATTGGAACTCATTTGGAGACCTCATTTCTAGACGCAAAGAGAATAATACAACTTAAGTTTAAATACTGAAAGAAAAGAAGGAGAAGAAAAGAAAAAGAAGGAGACGGAGTAGGAGAGGGAGATGGAGAAGAAGGAGATGGAGAAAGAGAAGAAGGAGGAGAAGGAGATAGAGGGGACAGAGAAGGAGAAGGAGAATGGGACAAAGAAGGATAAGAAGAAGGAGAAGAAGAAGGAGAAGGAGACAGAAAAGGAGAAGAAAAAGAGGAAGAAGAAGAAGAAGGAGAAGGAGAAGGAGAAGGAGAAGAAGAAGGAGGTGAAGGAGAAGAAAACAGAGAAGGAGAAGGAGACAGAGAAAGAAAAAGAAGAGAAGGAGGAGACGGATAAGGAGAAGAAGAAGAAAAAGAAAAAGAGGAAGAAGAGAAAGAAGGAGAAGGATGAGAATGAAAAGAGGAAGGAGAATGAAGAAACAGATAAGGAAAAGAAGGAGGAGTAGCAGGAGAAGGAAAAGAAGGAAGAGGAAGAGCAGAATAAGAAGGAACATTTTAGTGAATTTATTCAGTGTTGCTTTTTCAGTGTGAATGAACAATTTTCATAGGCTCCAAGCTAATATCACAATTTTTACTGGAAACCAGGTCATTGTAAGCAAAAAATTATTGAAAAAAATCAATCCCAGATTTGACAACAAAACAGTAATAAATAATGGTTATTCAGTTACTGAAGAGATGGAGATGGTTGCAGAAGCACAAGAATTTGCTAGAAGGCTTCCCAAAGTGTGTACTACTATTTACTGAAGACATAAAGTTTGTTGTTTAGAGTAGGGTGTTTCACTGGGTCCTAGAATTACAAGAAGACTAAATTTCCTTATAGATTATGAATCCTAGAATCCAAATCTGGTCACACATCCAGAATTTTGACAATGCACGAATTCCCTAATCTAATTTTGAGGTTTTTAAATATTTTGGTCAAAATATTGATATTTGGAGATTTAATGGATCAAAATCTGTTTGGAAAGTTGGTTCTCTGGTAAAAATTAACTAATTTCATTTTTGGTGAAGCACCCTATTTAGTGGAGTCAATCTTTCATTCTAGCCATCTTTGGACTATTTGCTGGCAGTTGAAATCAAATCAAATTACATGCCATTGTTAATTCATTATTACAGTTTTCAAACGTCATAATGACATTTAAGTTTAAACCAGAGTGTGGACATTAATTCCAGCATTGATCATTGGACGATTAATGGCTGCAGTGAGAAAAACACCCAACAATGAAGTGTCGATCGTTGGAGGGGGTTGGTGGCCAAACAAAATACATGATAGAGTCGACGACGGATTTAGTGACAAAACGGATGTAGTGACATTTTTACTGGGACCAAAATTCTGTGACAGACTTAGTGACAGACTTTTTGACCTCAAGTTTACGGATTTAGTGACATTTCTCAAAATTGTATTCATTTTCCTAGTATTGCATTAGTTTTTCTCAAAATTGCTTGACAAAAGCCCGTTTCTAAATTTTTTTCTGAAAAATCAAGAAAATATGTCAGGAAGTTTTTTATGAAAGTTTAGGCTAAAATGTAAAGTTACACTTCTTTATGAAAAATAGATAATTAGGATACTTTTCACATTGAGTATGATCAAATGATATAGCGAGTCTATATTTGAATTATTTTCTTTTAATGTTAGTAGTCATTTTTGATGTATCGATTTAGTGACAATAACGGATATAGTGACATTTTAGGTTGGGACCAAATTTGTCACTAAATCAGTCGTCGACTGTATTATTTTGTCAAACATTAAAAGATGAGTTTTGGATTGGTCATTTAATGAACCGAATCATAGATATTTTACCTTATAATGCTTAACTTCTTCTGTGGTTTCCACCATAATTGTATCCTGTTTCATTAGCTGTCCTACAGTCTTCCATGAAAGAAAGAGAAATAATACCAAAAATATAAATTTAACTCCAATATTCAAAATGTACCAGAATTTACTATTTTTAAATGAAGTCATCTTTAGATTACTTTACATGGAAAAATAAACAACGCACTCTTTTCTGTTTGTCCCTAAATTAATAACTTCATTCTTTATTTGGACATTTGTGAAGACCAAAATAGAAAGGTACGATTTACAAATTTTCAACATTTTCTTTATCCCATATATTCTTAATCTGGATACAATGACACACATTAAATATTAACATTGTTCAGAAATTGTCCAGCCTGCAATTAAGAGAAAGTATATGACAGTGCATAAACAAAGAAATTTTTCTTCAGTTTTAAATGTGGGTCCCAATATAGAAAAGTACGAAGAAAGATAGGCCTAATTTTTTAAAAAGGAATCCCAAATATCGGCGTTCCTAAAAATTGCTTTGGAAAACTTTGTTATTAACAAAGTTTTCCAAAGTAATTTTATGAACACCAATATTTGGGATTCCTTTTTAAAAATTAGGCTTTCTTTCTTCATACTTTTCTATATTGGGACGCACATTTAAAACTGAAGAAAAACTTCTTTGTTTATGCACTGTCATATACTTTCTCTTAATTGCAGGCTGGACAATTTCTAAATTTAATTGAAGGTTTCACTTAAGTACTACAGGCTTTTTGTGGCAAAATTTTTTGCAAAACTGAGCACAAAATTTTCGTAAAACTGAGAAAAAATGCAAAACCAGGATATACAAATTTTTCAGCTTATTAAAGTCGTCTTTTAATTGCAATTTTTAAACAAAATTGCAATTTTTTTTAATTTTTTGCCCAAAATTTCCTAAAATATCCAATTTTTCTGCGAAATTTTCCAAAAACTGTGAAAATTGTTCAAAACTGAGCCAAATTTTTTCCAAAACTGATTTTTTTTTTCAATACTTAGCACGCAAAATCATCATAACCATGAAATACAAACAGGCTTTTTTGACAAGTTTCTAGAAACCCCCAATTGCTACAAATTGCGTAAATTGCAGTTTTTGCATTTTTGGAGATCAGTTTTGGGAAAATTTTGCTCAGTTTTGGAAAAATTTGCTCAGTTTTAGAAATTTTTCAAAAATTTAGCCTGAAAATCGACTAATTTTGTCACATTTTGTTCAAATTTTGACTAAAAAGGCCAATTTTGAATGCTTTAAAATTTCGTATTTCTCAGTTTTGCGATTTTCTCTCAGTTTCTCGAAAATTTTTCCTCAGTTTTGGAGAAAATTTTGTCAAAAAGCCTGACAAATCATTTAACTATTTTATCGGTCTAAAAAGCTTCAAAAAAGCCCGAGTACACTCTAACAATGATTTTCCATGTTTAGGTGTAAAACGTTTTTCTTCTTATTATTTTGATGGATCTCTTTAATTACAGTTCATCTCATACAACAATCGTATTTAGCAATATTTTCATTCATAAAACTGCCACCAAGATAATAATTCATATCCAATATTTTGGCCTGAAAATAGATGAAAATTCCCGATATTTTCTTCAAAATGGCAACCAGATATATCTAGGTTAAGTCAAGTAGCACCTCTTGTCTTTGATGTCTTGTCACAATTATTATTTGCACATTTGTTTGTTTTATGATTTAAGAACAGCAGTGTCGTTGGTCAAGACCAAGCAATTTTGAGGCAAATGCTTCTATGAAATTTTTATTAATTTGAATACAATTCTTTCATGTCATGGAAATTGTAAAATTTTGCACATATGGATAACCCATAATTTTTATTGACCTTACCCAATTACACTTAGTATCAATGGGAAATGGGAGATTTATTCAAAAATAATTTCAGAATAACAATTTTAAACCCAACAATTTGTTCAATATTATTAAATTGATTTATTCTGAATCCTTAATTGATGGTCTAACAAAATTTCTAAGGAATTGGAGAAAGACTTGAATGTCCATAAAGCTCAGTCCCAAAAACATTCCCATCATACCACCAACATCACCCAAGAAGTTGGTAAATCCATACATGGGCGTCTCTATTACAGTTTTGACAAATCCATCGCCAAAAAAGAAAGATATGTAGAGTCCAGGCGGTAAATTTGAAACCTTGTCCATGTTCATGCCATGATATGGCTTCATGAGAAAACCAGGTTCGTGGATATCATAAAATGTTCTTGTGCATGATGGAGGACAACCCATTTCCCTAATGATTTCCGCGTCTGATAAGATCAATGACAACATTGTACTGTAGGAATTGTTTTCATAATCTTTCATGGTGGAACACACTTTTTCACCTTCTTTGGGGAGATTCCACTTTATTTGACATGTATTGTAATATTTGGTAAAATTCGTCTCCCAACATTCTATGTAAATTGAAGAAAATAAAAACAATTTTCAGTGATGAATCACATTTCTATTCAAATATGGAAGAAGTCCAGCTTCCTTTTCTATCTAAGTAACTACAAATTAAAATCTAATAAATGATAAATAAATTTAAATTTTGTTTTGTTGGCAATTTTTACATTAGTTACAACTGAAAATTGAGTTTTTATATTCTTGGCCAGACCTTTAAAAGAATAGTCTTCATCTTTATAGCATAGAAACCTTTTATCCTTCTCCCCTCTGTTCAGATAGGTCTTCACAGTTTTTGACATTCCTCTTTGTTCTATGAATTTCAAGTCTTCACTTCCATTAACCGGTTCTTTTACATCTATGTAAAAGTATTTGTTATCAATCATGGAGGGCGCCATGATAAATCCTGCTTTTACCTTTGGATCATGAAATAATATTGCATAGTTTCCAGGTTTCAGTTGTAAAGTGATAAAATCATTTCTTGTATAACCTGGGAGGATTTTTGCATCTTTGAGACTCACTTCAAAACAAGTGCCATAGTAATACCCGAACAAAAAATTATTTCGTATATCACCTTTAAATTTGTACTTGTCAATGTTTCCATGGCTAAATAATTCAACATAAACTGATCCAAGATAGATATTTACAATAACATCTTCTATGTTCCATAATTTGTCTTCTATACAATCTGACAATGTATCAAAAGAATGATTTGAACAAAATGATTGTAATTGTAAATTCAAGTGACCACGTTGATCGTCTTCAGGAACGTTTTTCAATCCTTTTTTGCAAATGGTAAAAGTTATATTCTGAAAAATTAATTATGCAGGTAATCAGAGTAGTTAAATCAAGTAAGAATAGAGTGGATTTCCTTGCACACTGGGCAGGAAGGTCAAAAAAGATCTTAAAAATACCATCTCTCTGGAAAACATCTCAAAAGTTGCGTATGATCTTCCTGAAAATGGGAAAAGTTTGAGCAAGAAATTTCATGGTCAAGTACCTGAAAATGGCTCAAAATAGGGCAAATGAGACCATTTTATGGCTAAAAATAGACCTTATGCTAGCAAAATTTTACAAATTTTTGCATGATTCTTGCTGAAATCCCCATTAATATCTGAAAATAACAGGACAATATTTTTGAAAAAAAAAATTCAAAACTTTTTTTTAAAAAAAAATTTGAAAAAAAAGATTTTTGAAAAAAAATCTAAAATTTTTTCTTGTTATTTTCTGAAAGTAATGGTGATTTTTGCTTGAATCATGTAAAAATTTGTAAAATTTTGCTAACATAAGGTCTACTTTTAGCCTTAAAATAGTCTCATTTGCCCTATTTTGAGCCATTTTCATGTACTTGAACATCAAATTTCTTGCGCTAACTTTCTTCCCAAATATATGAAACATATTCCCATGTTCAGGAAGATCATACACAACTTTTGAGATGTTTTTACAAGGCGAAGCCTCGTCAGAGATCGTCTTTTTTTTGTCTCCTCCTCCTTCTTCTTCTTCTTCTCCAAACTTAGAAATAGTTTAATAACTTTGTCAATTTTGAATATATCGTCTTGAAATTTTGTATGTAGGTTCCTAGGAAAATTTCAAAAAAAAATTTACCCGCGAGGCGCGGTCCGCCCTGCGGGTCAAAAATTCAAAAATATTGAGATTTGCTTGAATTTCCTAAATTTTTACAGAAATTTCATTTTTGCTAAAAAAAATGACTATCAGTTCAAATTTTTTTTGAAAAATGCTCAAAATTTTCCAGCTTTTGGGAAAATCAACTTCTTATATAATTTTTGAATTTTTTCGACCCGCGGCCCCCACCGGCCAGCGGGTCACCCCTTGGGGAACTTTTGAGAAAATTTTGAAAAATGCTTAAAATTGTCTAATTCTATGAAAAATATGCATTTTCAAAAAATTTTCAAAATTTTTTGATCCAAGGCCCGCACTGGCCTACGAGTCGCCCCCAGGGTCAATTTTCAAAATTTTTGAAATTTGCTCAAAATTGTCTAATTTTTAGAAAATTCAACTTTGGAAAATATTCAAAAATTTTTGACCAAGTGGTTTGTCCTGAATTTTTGACCAAGTGGTTTGTCTATCCCAGTCCTGATATTGGCAAACATTCAATTATTTCAAAATTTCATTCTTAGAAAATCTTCATATTTCATTTCCCCTTCGCCTCGTCCAGGACGCTGTTCGTCCTTGTTTTCTTCAGAGATTGTATTTATTAAAATCTTTTTTGACCTTCCTGCCCAGTGTGCTTGAGTAGGGCCACCAGGAATAACAAATTGATGATAAATTTTATCGGTCATGCTTAGGAGTGTGAATGGTTTATTATCGATTAGTTATTGAGGGTGGCCCTACTCACGGAAACTCACTCTATATTTTTGTTTTGCACTTATTGAGTTCAATAAAATCTCAATTTGATCAAAAGCTTACCTCATAATGCTGGACCTCAATTGTTGTTTCAACCATTATTGTGTCATCTTTCAACATTTGCTCAATTGTTTTTGAAGAAAGATAAATAAACAATAAAGAAAAGATTAGTTTTATTACAATATTCAAGAAGAACCAAAACTTATCATCTGAAGTTTTCATTTCAACTTTTTCTTACAAATAAATATTCCTTTTTTCAAAGTCCTACAGAAGTTTGTTAACACTATCAATTATGGGGAGGGGTCTTTTCAGTCCACAAGAAATATAAGCATGAATTTCGCAAAATTTTGACTAATGATTCGAAAA
>JAOWAT010021238.1:0-12228 GCA_028571025.1 Longipedia americana | reverse complement strand
TTTCAGTTTCATTGAAGTAACTTTTGGCACCAAAAATGGCCAAAATTTTGAAAAAATTTCTGAAAGTTCAAAAAATTTCTGAAAATGTCCAAAGGCATCATTGGTGAAAGTTTCAGGTTGTTCCCTTGCGTTTTGAAGAAGTTAGAAGGAGATTTAGAACTTGTCTTAGAAGGAGGAGGAGAAGAAAAAAAGCCAGTTTAAGACCAGGCGTTCCGCCTGGTAAAAAGATCATGAGGTGTACTGACAAAGACTATTTCTTTGACATTTGAAAGAAGAGACACCTGGTGAGCAATTTATGTGCGAAAATCTTTCGTGTCTTGTATAGTAGAGAAAAGAAAAATTCCTCCTTACAGAAATATCTCTTTTATTAAAAGTATTACAATTTTCATTGGTACCAGAAGTTCGGAAGTTACGTATTATGGCCTATAGTGATGTAAAAGTCTCATTAAAATATTTACAGTGAGGATAATAATTAAATCCTGGTAAAGGAAGGAAAGTTTATCAACAATTGTTACGATATAAAATGTTGTGAAAATTGGAATGGTAGCTTTTCATATCATTGTTGAACCCCCAAAACAAACTTTAGACCAATTTTGGACATTTACTTTTTTTCCATATTACATTCTCCTTATAAGAACACAGGCAACAAATAAACACAAATTCTGTTGTTTTCACTTTGACTGTAATATTATATGGAGAATAATATTTAAACAAAAACTGAAAGTTCAGAACCCTGCGCTGTTTTAATGACCAAAAGATTGTTTTATTGTCGTTTTTCAGGAGTTATAAATTGCCAGAAACTTAATATCAAAAATCAGCACCACTGAAAGTTTCAGGAAGATTAGCCATATTTTAAAGAAGTTAAAAGAATTTTTTGTTTAAGTGTAGTAACTTTTGCCCCCAAAAATGACCAAAATTTAAAAAGAATAGGTTTGAAATTTACTCAATGTGTCAAAAAGGATTATTACTAAAAGTTTCAGGAAGGTTCATTACATTTTGAAGAAGTAAGAAGGATTTTTAGTTTCATTGTAGTAAATTTTGATGACAAAAATTTCAAAAATCTTGGGAAAATGTTCTGAAAATTGAAAAAATCACTCACAATGTATAAGAACCTCATTGTTGAAAGTTTCAGGAAGATTCATTACGTTTTGAAGAAGTTAGAAGGATTTTGTTTCATTGTAGTAACTTTGACTCCTAAAATGGCCAAAATTTTGAAAAATTTCTGTAATTTTAAGTAATTACTCAAAACGTCAAGAAGCATCATTGGTGAAAGTTTCAGGAAAATTTATTATGTTTTGATGAAGTTTGAATGATTTTTAGTTTCATTGTAGTAACTTTTGGTGCTAAAAATGGTAAAAATTTGAAAGAAATTTGAAAATTCAAAAAATTAACTTAAAATGTCAAAAGATGAAAAATAAAAGACATCTGATAACAATATCAGCAACAAGAGCCGATTTCTGGAGGATTTTTAACATTGATCACCTCCCATACCACACCACACAATACCACACCACCACACCACCACACCATCACCACTCCAGTGCTCCTGATACCCTGCTGCGCAGGGTAAAAAATAAATGTCCAATATTGACCTAAATTTTGTTTCGGGGTTCAACAATGATATGAAAAGTTACCATGTTAATTTTCGCAACTTTTTATTCAGTGACAATTGCTTAAAAACCTTCCTTCCCTTCCAAGGATTTTGTTATATTTCTCACTGTACGTCCTTCTGTCCATTTATTTCATATTAGTTTTTACTCGCGTAGGCGGGTCATAATGAACTTTTTATTGTTGTTGTTGTTGTTGTTGTTGTTGTGAAGAGTTTTCTATCTACGCGAGTTCAGCTCAGGTGGTAAATTGTGCTTGTTGTATTTCCAGTAGTTTGCTGTTAGGGGCAGATAAATCTTTCACACAGAAATGAGAAACTCACTCATCACTCTTCCCTGTAGGAATTATTTGCTAGAAATTTTGAATAGAAGCCTTCCAAATCCCATGTATCTTTTTATGAACGTCAATGGGATTTGTGGCTTAATTATTATTTAGTGTGTGTACGTAATGACTTTCAGCTATAAATTCTAAAGTACATGCTTCACAAACTTGAAAAAATAATCAGTATAATTCATTAATTAAACATGAAGATGACTTATTTGGAATAGTGCAATTTTTTTCATCAATATTCACAACAGAAAATAGTCTTACATTCACACATGTTCAAAAATTGCTACTCATTGTACAATAAAAACATGAATGAAATCAGTCTATCCTGATCAATTTGAGAACTTTAAAGTTCTTGTTACGTAGGGTGGGTCATCCAGAAAAAAAATATCGTAAATGATGCTTTGACATGACTTTTAAATTGTATTTATCCCACAGACTTCTAAAATGATCTTACCTTCTTCAAAAACTGCCTGGAAGGGTGGCTACCAGCCCGTTCATTTTTGTTCTTGTGCAGAGGAAGTCCATTGCTATGTTTGTGAAAAATCACACTTAAAAATTTACGAGAAAGTGTAGAAAACAAATCAAATTTAAAATGGAAGTAGCCACCTCTAGGAGGTACTGTATGACAAAAGAAGGCCATTTTTGGAATTAGTGTAAAAAGATCTTTAATTTGATATATGTCCCGACCTAATAGGTGATAACTTAGCCCACCCTATCCTCGTAATTAATACTTATACTACCTCTGTCCCAAAAAAGATTGTGAATATCTCGTGCTGTATTAAGTTTCACGGAATGATTTACTTCAATGATAACCGAAATCATTGATGTAAATTATTCCGCGAAACTTAGTCCAGCACGAGATTTTTTCAATCTGTTTTGGGACAGAGGCAGTTAATGATAATCATACATACCATGAGAGAGCTGCTAGATATTGTACTATATAACAAACAATGGAGAATCTTCAAGCTTTTCAATTTGTCTTTCACAAAATTGTTCTTTCCTTCTTTCCAAAGCTACAACCGCATGAATGAATTTAACTGCCATAAGATTATTTGTGGATATGTTTCATAAAATCCAGTTTGGAAAAAATAATTTGATGAGAGACCAGTTTAGATTTTGCATTCAGAATTATACTTGGCAAAAACCATCTTGCAGTTTGCAATGCTTAATATGTTCCTTGAAGTCTCCTGAGTCTAAAACTGTTCAGACTGACCTCATAAATATGCACTCTTGGATGCAATTCTAAAAATATAGCAAAAAATATCTGTGATGTGGCAAGAAAGGTGCATAAAAGTAGTCAAAAAGATGCATAAAATACCTGGATGCACTCCAGAAACTGCCACATAGCAGGATATTTTGCAATTTTCTCACTCAATATCTAGTTTGATGATAGGAAACTTACATAGAGTTATAGAAGGATAGCATATGAAGTTTTGATACCATTATTAATGCCATCAAGGCCTATGTAGAAAAAGTCAAGTACATTTTTCAATATCATATCATTTTTTGAGAGTGGATCTCCACCGATTAGGATGAATTTTGCACAAGAAAATAAAAAATTCTACACTCTCCGTCGATGTTTCCTAAAAGATTAGTGAACCTTACACAAGAAACTTCCAAAAGCATTCTCAAATAGTGGCTAAAATGTGCGCTCAAAAGCCTCAAATTTATTCAATTTTTTCATTTCTATTACTTTTAAGAAAGGAAGTGCTACAATGCCGTTCATAATGAACTTTACGGAATATAAGGGAGCAAAAATCAAAATTTTCACTTCTATGAAAATCATCAAATTTTTACCCACCATCATTTTAGACCTTGGGCTACCCCCCCCCCCCGAAACAAAGTTTGGGTCAATATTTGGATTTTACTTTTTTTCCATATTATTTTCCCTATAAAACTGAAATCAAAATGTAAACAACAATTCTGTTTCTTATTCTTTGATTTCACTTTTATAGGGAGAATAATATGGGAAAAAAGTAAAATCCAAATATTGACCCAAAATTTGTTTCAGGGGGTAGCCCTAGGTCTAAAATGAAGGTGGGTAAACTTTGGTGATTTTTATAGTAGTAAAAATTTTGATTTTTGCCCCCTTATATTCCGTAAAATTCATTATGAACGGCACTGTATATTTGGTGATAAAATATTTTATGATTTGAATCATCATCAGCAGCAGACACAACACCAACAGCAGCAGCAACAACAACAACATCAAAGTAGCAACATAATTGGATGGAAACCCTGCTTGTTCAAAGCTAGTAAAACCTGCTGAAGATTAGAAACTAATTTGAATTTGATAAAACTTTTCAGTTGCTTCGTAATTTGGAGAATATCAGCTTGTTCCACCCTACAGAATTTTTGAAAGAGAAGAAAAATAATCATTTTACAATTTTGTGGTTTTCTAAAGAATAGAAGAGACTCTAATTTTATCAAATAATGTGTGGCTGCTATTTTGGTACATTTTTCTTGAAACCACCAAGTTGTGGCTAGATGCAATTTTTGCACTTTTAGAATTTAAAATCGAGATTCTGAAAATATTGGATTTCAATATTTGAATTCAAAATTTGAATATTTGTTATTTTAGGCTGGTAATTCCAGGTAATATTAAACAAATTCTATAAGAAGCAAGTATCGATAGTTGCTGCATTTGAAAATAACTAAGCATTATTCATGGCCTTTCCAAAAATTCATATTCTGAGACGCAGATTAGAAAAAAATGACGAAAATACAGAATTTTCTGCATGACGCATATTTTCCCGAGATATTTCAGTAAACAATATTTTTGAAAGTACAGGATGTATTTTCCCATAAAATGTATTTGATAGTTTATTCAAACAAATTTGGGCATAACTCCCAGTTGCTGGATTTTAGAATTCAACACATTGCTTATTTCTATGAGAAATTACAATCAGAATACTTTTTTCAACTAACTTCATTTATTCACATTTCATTCGTAATTCTAAAATAAAAAAAACAGCCATAGTGTTGATCTTAATTCTACATTTCCACTGTTAGTTTTGAAGCATATATAGTGTTTTTCAAAAATCATCAACATATAAAATATTATGAAAATTTAGATTTTTGCTCAGTTTATTTGAAATCGGATATAAATTTTAATATTTTTAGAATATCAGATATCCTGAGGCCCCATTCTGATACTATTCCTAGTCCAACTATGTTGCCATTACATGGGCAAACAAACACACACAAGCACACACCTTTAATTACCCCTGCCATGCACAGCTTTCTAAATCAAATTAGTCAGAACCAATATGTCCACCAAAGCAATATTCACCCTCTATAATTTTAGGTGAGGCAACTTTCATACCATCTATTCATAATCAATGTTATTTTGGGTGCAGTTTGGATATTTTTGACAGATTATGTAAATCCTTTTTCTGATACATTTCCTTAATTAAAGTGTGTGGATACATTTTACAGGGATACTTTTTCACGTTCGCAATAGATGTTTTAAAACCTCTAAAAGACTTGGAAAAATAATATACTTGAATTATACTCATATATTAGTTCGAATTTTGCAAGGTGTAAAAGTCACCAATCTTTATTTTGTAGGATTGAAGAGGACATAAAATCCCTGTAAAACCACCAAATACCTAAAAATGAACAATATACACAACCAAATCATAAAAAGGTAATGAACTTTTAACTGCTCTATAGGGTAAAGGGTTACACATGTACTGTACTGTGAGTCCCGATTTTTATCTGAGAACCTATCATGCCTACAAGAAAAAGGCCTTTCATTTTTTTATTCAACAAAAATAAATAAATAAATAAGTTACGAGAGAAAATTCTGAAAGATCAAAATTACGATTTTTACTCAATATTTTTACATTTTCAAATAATTCACATTGCAATCATCAGAAATACATTGAACTAATTGACTTGTATACTTTTGTTTTTTTTTCTATTCACCCTTCAAAATGAAAAATTTAATGTCTACAGATATTGATCTCATTCTTGGCCAAATTGGAGGTCAGTTTTGCAAAAAAAGGAATGAAATTTTTCATTAAAGTGAGAAATATGAAAGTTTTAGATGTCCTAACTTTCCAAATGTTACCCCATATGTAGTAAAATTTTAAAAACTGCAAAAATTCTAAAACTCAGGAAATATTTTTCAAAACCGAGAAAAATGTTTCAAAATTGAGTGCCCATAAACGCTAAAAATGAGAAAATAATATTTCTAGATATTATAAGCATGGTAGACGGAGTCAAAATGCTTGTATTTATACAGCATCAGACATCAATCCAAATTTCCTTAACTGACATGCCTAGGCTATAAAATCATGAAGAAGGAAAATTGCCTCCTGAGATGAGTCTCACAATTCCCAAAGAGAGGAATAAAAGAGAACTTCAAATTGAGCAATATTTGACTTATAGCTTCCGATTTCAATTTTAGGCATTCTTTCTTTCACAAAAATCAATTGTCAGAAGATTTATGCTTTTAAACGTCATTCTTTCTTCAGAGTTTGAATGATCATGTAATTATTTCTTGTTATTTTAACAGGTGAAAATAAGAGCCATATATTTTGTGGCTAGTAGACTTACAGTTTATGTGAGACAAAAAACTGAAAAAATCTTATTGGAAAATTGTGTGTTGGTAATATCTTGGAGGCATAAACCATCATGGTACAATAATAATCAACTGCACTGGTATTATAACCATTGGTTGATGAGGAGAGATATAATACCAATGGTTGGTTATAAATCATATTCAATGAAGCAATGAAATGATTATTGTCAAACAAATTTAAGTCGACTTCGAACATTGAAATTATTTTGATCGATGTTATATGAATTGCGGTTGAATAATTGGTATTGAAAAATATCAAAAATTCAATTTCAAAAGTCTATTTTTTGTTCTTATTCATTGGGCTAAAAGTTGTAATGCTATTTTTCTTTCTCTATCTTTGTCTAGCTTCCTCAATCCAAAACCGGCCATGGTTGGGTGAGTAAAACATTTCTGAAAAAAGGCTGGAGCATGATTTGGGATAAGTTTTGAAAATGAGAGTTTTTAAAAGACTAAAATTTCAAAAATTTTCAAAAATTGTAATTTAACCTTACTTTTTGCTTCATAAAGTATAATTTCCTCTCATTTTCATAAGCTCTTTCCAAATCAGTAAAATGTCGCTGCTCCATTTTTTGACATGCATAATAATTTTCATTTTTTACAACCCAACTTTTCAATATAAGCTATAAATAAATGCGTTTTTATGAGCACAATAAACAATAATAAAGTAACACTATTTGAATATTTTCATGCACAAAAACAAAATTCTGCTAAACACGAATACCTGCATAAGCTAAAAATTTTGCTTCATTGAATAACATTAATTGACAGTCTCAAAACACGGTTCATTTAAAGATTGACATATTTAGATTGATTGAATTTTGACATCTCATATTTTGATTGCACCTGTTTTAAAAGCACAGATAGGAAAAGAGTTTAAACATTTATTTTGATATCAATTGCAAAGTGAAACTTATTTCAATTTTCAAAATTGTTTCAAAAATGTAAAAACCAAAAAGTTGTCCTAAAAATTAGGATTTTGAAAATGTTAGTTACTTAACCCTTTCGGCCTGATAGTAGAAAAATTTCTACATGGACATTTTGCCTAGAAAGGAATGAAAATAATGACCTTCAAAACCACTTTTGGCATTGATAATGCCAAAAATATTCGCTAAAAATGTCATTTTAGTTTGTTTTGCATATTTTCAATTATTTTTGAAACCCATAAAGTGCCACCCATTAGCATCTAATCACATCTTGCATAAAATATGATCAATTTAAGATCACTACCTCCATGTAGAAAATTTTCTACAATCGGTCACAAATGTCATAAAATCTGAAACTTTCTAGGGCTGAAAGGGTTAACTGAAACATTGCAATTTTGGACGCTATCTAAACTAAAACAATTCCAGAAAATATTTTTAGGCCATTTCAAATTACTTTTGAGCAATTACTCTAATCAAAATTGCAATTGCAGAAATGTAATGTTTGTACAAACCACATTTTTAGGACAGTACACATTTGTTACCATTTTGGGTTGTAGAGTCAGTGTAGACTATTACCTGAAATAAAAATGTTTCATTTTCTCAGTTTTACCTTTTTGGAGCTATTTTTCAAAAGTTCAAAAAGTTTGCCTTTTCCAAGAAATTGTTCTGAGTTTTTAGATAAATAGTATCTTTAGAAATTCCAGAAATTTTGCCAAGTGACTGTAAAAATTTAAGCAATTAATTTTTACATTAATGATTTTTCCGAGAAATATTATTTAACAAACTAAATTTCAATTTCGAAAATTCTTCTCAATTGAATCTACTTCATCATTTGAATCACAATCCTGAAAACTTGGGTGCTTTTGTTCACTATTAATCAGAGTCCAAAAGCCTCATTCTACAAACAAAATGCAAAAGATCCCATGAAAGATAATAGAAATAATTACAAATAATCAATTAGGATAATTACTAATTTATTTTTTCAACCAAAATAGTCATTATTTTAAAGATTTCTATGAATATATTCATTACGAGTGGAAAGAATCAAATTGAATTTGAAATTACTCAATTTTCAAAAGTACCAAGTTAATGCCTCTTCTTCACTTAGGCATGTTCAAAGATTCAAATCACTTTCAATAAATCTTTGTTAAATAGCCTCATCAAATTTTTTGTCAAGTTTGACAATTTTTCTCAGATAGACTTCCATTTCTCATTATCAGGATCGCAGGCTTTTTCGTGAATATTAGGATACTAAATTTGGTTCTGAGTTTATTTCATTTTTAAAGTTGAGTTTTCGAAAAATCTAGTTGAGTTTTACAAAAAACTATCCTGTGTTTAAAAACACTTTTGAGGTATTTGTAATATTTTATAATTTGTAATATTTCTGATCAACCAGCACATGTTAGGTTGAGTTTCTGAACATTTTGTGCAGCAATTGAAAAATTGATACCTTGCCAAAGTTACCGGCGAAATTCAAAGTTGAAATTGAGAACTAAAAAATCGTTCCCAAACCACAATAAATCACCTTGTCACTCAATTCGGCAATGATACGTAGAAATACATCAATATTTTTACTCATTTAAGATTACTTTTAACCATTTTTGGAGGATTTTTGCTTGTTTACTGCAGACTCTTTTTCATTGTATTTTTTGAAAGACATACTATTGTCATTCATTTCAGCACTCATTCAAATTAAGACATAGTTTTGATTACTTGAGGTGATGACATTTATATGGAAAAATAAAGAAAAGGGAGAAGAAATGGAATCCTCAAATATTTTCTATATTCTAGCAGCTAGTGGAATGTATGATGCCATTTTGTAATCATGCTTAAAAAGAAATTCCAAAATGGTATTATTCCTTCCTATATCTTGAAGGATGTAGAAGAAATTTGAGGATTCGTTTCCTTTCACCTTTTATTTATTTTCCCAAATCAATGACAAAACCACATTTCCAGGATTGATTGAAAGGAAAATGGTGTCTATTCAACCATTAAAACAAATTCTAAATGGAATTTTTATGCAAATTCAATCCAAATTGCTACCTCTCCCAACAATTATCATTGTGCCACCGAGGAAGCGCTGAAAATGAATCAGGTGAAAAAAATCCGGGAAAATGTGGTCTGTTGCATTCCTTCAATTCAATAAATCAGGCTTTAATTTTTGCCAAAAAATTCGAATACCCTAGCATCAAAATCAGTCAAAAACTTATTTAATATTTCACAAAAATATAAAAAAAAACTTAGAAAATTTATGTAGTAAAATTTGTAAAAAGTCCAATTCTTTAAAAAAAACTCAGCTCCAATAGCGCCAAAACTAAAAGGTTTAAAAATGACATTTTCTATTAAGTCGGCAAAAGAAAGCCTGTAAATGCTTCAAATTCTCTCTGATCGTAAATAATGATGAAAACAAGAACAATGACAACAATAAACAATAACAATATAATCGCAAAGAAATGAGATCCACAATCAATAAACCGTCAAGTCATGATTTTGGTCTTTTATATTCTAATGGGGCTATTATTCGGTAATTTAGTGATTTGACTCTTTTTACCAACCATAAAATTGTTGGTGAGGTGAGCAGAGCATTGAATACAAAACAATGTTAATGTAAAATTAGAAAATCATGAAGGGAGCTTTACCAATAACAGGAGAAATTGATTTCTTGGGTGTCATGTTCAAATTGAGATTTATCAAAATCTTTGAGAAAAATAATATCTACCAAATTTTTAGTTGTTTAATGTTCATCTAAAATAGTTCATTTCTCGAGTGGACCTATTAAACTATTACTTCTTATATAAAGAGATTGCCTTACTTCCAAAAATTTGAATGTAAATTTAAGGAAAATTAACCCATAGAACGCAGAAAATTTTTGAGCCCGATATGACAAAAATTTTCTTGTTATAGGAAACCCCCAAAACTATAAGATACAGTATATGAATTATGTATCTCATTTCAGCCTCATATTTTTACACTTTATTCAGTATGAAAATAATATTCTTGCCAAGGACTTCAGGTAGAATATGATCTTGATATTTCAATTTATTGAAAAAGAAAGAGTAAATTGATTTGAATCTTGAATACAAAACTAAACAGCAAAAGATAAAAGTAGTTTCGAATCTGCGTATTTCTATCTGTTATGATGCGTGCAAATTCCCGAATTTTTTCAGCATGCATATTTCCTTACGTACAATATAAAATATCTCAACTACCAAATTTGGTCATTGGCTCTTAGACGGTAATTAATCTAAACTCACATCCTGAATCATTTTCCACTTCTAGTTCTACATTAAAAAGACCATTGACAAAACTTTTTGAGAGTATTCATGAACGAAATAAATAGCTCTTGGAATTGAAACAGTATCCGAAATTGAAGCTGCTGCTCTTCCTTTTTTGTTGATGACAATCCAAAGTTATGTTTTTGCATTGATTTTGACTACTCAAATGGAACCAAAGAAGTTTATGACTCAGTCAAATTATTCAAATGTACTTCCTCTGGACAAAAAGTAAAACTGACATGTATGTCGATTGAGTTGGGAAGAACTGAATATGTTGAGTTCATTTGATTATATAAAATAGTCAGGAAAAATTATTCAATTCATGTTCAGTCTTAAGTAGTGCTAAATAAATAACTTTTCTTTCCATGGGAAACCTTCTACTCTTGCAAAAAGCATAATCATTACATACTTGAAAGTTCTTTTGATTAATGCATTTGGTTTAGAAGGCTGTCATTCTTATAATAAATTTTAGTCAAGCAAAATTAAACTTCTTCAAACCCTACATTGCTAAAACAAGCATGAAAACCATGCACAACTTGCGGCTGTTTTGAACCTGAACTAAATTGTGAAATAATGTGTTTGAATGAAAAGAGATAAAACATTTAAAAAATATTAAAATTCTCCTGAAGAGATTGCCATGATGGTGGCTGCATCACCAAAACGTCGTCTAATGGACATTCACCAGTTGGATGACATAACACGCTGAAAATAGTCACATGAAAAACATTCGCCACTTGGATGTCTCAGCAAATGCTTGCAATTTCCTTCCCCCCCCCAGAATTTATATTCCTGGAGCTGCCTAATCCATGGGTAAAATTTCTGATTGTTTGTGGCATCACAGTGGACTTTGACAATTATTGCTAAAATAGGGACCTCTCTTAAAACTCAATTTCTTCATTCCATTTTGATTTGATTTGTCTGATTTTTGCTGAACTTGAAAGATAAATGTCAGAATTAAGTTAATATTTGGAGATCTTTTTGGAAAACTTTTGATTTTGACCATGAATTTTAAATTCAATTCCAAATTTTGATGAAAAACCGTCACATTTAATTGTCAAAGTCCACTGGGATGCCTCATTGGCATATTGGTTTCCACTTCCCTTTTCTTTCTGTTTTGCCTCCACCTGATTCAGCCTTTTGTTCAAAATAATCTCCAAATGGAAAAGTGTGCAATGCAATGGGAAAGGGAATAGGAGAAAATTAATAGTAATTGAGTAAGCTGCTTACCATTTTTCCAAAATGTTACTTTTTGATACGAATACTAGGGCCCGGACTAAGTTATGTAGTGAAGTTTTAAAATGACCTGTGCAAAGGTGATACCACCCAGAAAAGTTAATTAAGGGTAAGAAATTAGGCCTGGTGAAGAAAAATTTCAAAAACAACCTTTCTCGGCCAAGCCCTGGGCAGTTAAAGTTTACTTCATAAAATGATTCAAAATGGTGTCTTATTAAGTGAAAAAAGCCTGTACTGAAGTAAACTTCAACTGCCCAGGGCTTGGCCAGGA
>JAOWAT010021127.1:0-12229 GCA_028571025.1 Longipedia americana | reverse complement strand
ATAATTTTAATCAAAATTGGCAAACTTATCACCGGTTATGAATTTTCCAAAGTGAAAGAAGTTTTTCCAACTGGTCCCTGCTGGAAAATGCTAATAAACAGTCGATTATATTCTTGGCATATTATCAGCATCGATATTGTCGTCTGCTATCATTTGTAGGAGATTTTTGCTTGGGTCTAGAAAGTAATTCAAAAGGGGAAAAAATCTAGCAAATTGTTAAGAAATATCTTTTGCACTAAAATTTGGATCAGTTGGATAGGCAACTGGATTATGTCCGTATATCTATGACAGGCTTTTATAGAGTTTTTCTCTCAAATTGAGGGGATCAAATCTCGGGAAAACTACTCCAGCCAATCCCTTTGCCATAGTTCCAACGTTACTCAGGTATACAACGGGTCCCAAAGCAGAAAAGGATGCTAAATTATCCAAAACATTCCTATACTGCTGGGAAAGGGCAATAAACATAATAAGAGTGCCTTGACTATGCCCAATATAATTGACTTTCTGGCCTGTTACTCTTTGTATATACTTTAACCCTGCTGGTAGATCATACTATGCCATTTGATCGAAGGTGAAATTCCAATACTGGTTTTGATCAAACGAAGGTTAGCATATTTCGGGACGGGAATACATATTACCTCTGGTATTACCAAGCCAGACGTCATATCCTCTTTCAGCAAACATGAAGGCTGGGGATTTGTCCTCGTCATTGACAACCCATGTATCTGAGGAGTCGAACAGTCCGTGTTGTAAGTACACTACGGGTTTCCCAGGCATAATTGGTGTTCCTTTTTCTGTGGTAAATGCATGCATTTACTTTGTAAACGGTAGAATCTGAGATTATAGTTGTCCCCCGTTGGGATCGTGTGCGACTAGATATTTTTATAGCCAACAAGATTGAAATAATTGTTGATACGGTCTTATGCGAAGTTTTTAACCCTATCTTTTTGGGATGAAAAGACGTACACTTTTGAAAATAGTCTTAAGCAGGATCGCATCACTTTTTGTTGTTAAATTGTGATTTGGTAGAGTAGGTTGATTCTAATATAAAAAAACCGCTGGTAAATTGCACAGTTACTGCCCTACACTGTGGAGAGTCGGTTTAGGATATATTCGAAAAGTTGAACACACAACTAACTGTCCAAACCCTTCTTTTAGGAAGTGAAAAATACTGAATACTGAATATATTCACTCTTTGGGCATTGTCCAAAGAATTATAAACGATCATTTCTAACTGTCAATTTAAATTTAAACTCGCCGTTAGGCGAGACCTCATTTATAATACTATGTTTGGAGGAATGATGAGCAGAAGAATATGCATTGTTGCAGTTTTTGCTTCGATATTTGTTGGGATGAGTGTGTTGGCAGTTGATTGTGGGGATTAGGGTTAGCAATTCGTAAATGCAGCAAAGAATGTGACTTTTATAGTGGAAAATTACAGTGTTCTCATTTCGAAAAATGAAACACTGAATGTATTTGTCGAATCAAAGGATTTTACAGAACTGTATGTCGGGTTCTTTGACGATCATTTCATCGTAAATAAAACAAAAGACAGAATTGAGTCGGGAGACGATTTCTATAACTATATCAGAGATATCGTCGAGTCATCTGAGTAGGCGAAATACTTCAGAATCGCAGGAAATCTCAGTCTCGAAATACTCATTTAGTCCTATGCTCGAAAGCAGAAAAAAACTCTCAACTGCACTCTCAATCTGTTTAGAAAGTATCTGACCCAATTTTAGATATCGTAAAAAAGAAACCAAAGACTGGTCAGATAGATTTAAGTTCTAACGAAAAAGATAGATTAATTAAATACTTGGAAACGTTCACAGTAATCAAAAATACTCCCTTCTCTATACCCTTTGACTACTTTTTTTGACAAAAAAATAAAGGGTTTCAAACTGCTGTATCGAGCTTCCTAGCACGAGTTCAAAGTGAAGAAGTTCCATGAACTGTGCGATGGCATTCCGAATACTCTCGTGCTTGCGAAGACCTAATACGGGAAAGTGTTAGGTGGTTTCAACCCCAGCACATGGGGGTCTGGGGTAGAAGGGTACAAAGAGGACCGTACAAAATAGACTTTCATGTTTTCGGTCAGTCTCAACGAGAAGTATGCTCAACAGAGTATTTATAACGCAATATATGATAGTCCATCATATGGACCCACATTTGGAGGTGGTCATGACTTACATATTTGTGACAATTCGAATACACAAACTGATAGTTTCGCAAATTTAGGTCATACTTATGATATCAATGGAAAGTATTCATCTAAAACAACCGAAGAATATAGAGCCTTGTTGGGTAGTGACACACAAAATGTTAAATTCAGTTAATGGGAAGTATTCCAGGTCTATTTTGAATGATTCCGACGATATTATGATCATTGCCGTATCATCTACTTTATCGACTTAAACTATGCAATATATATGTTGATTTAATAGCATTCTGATGGAATACGAGAATTGGAAAACGTTGCAATAATCTGACAGACAATCTCCCATCTATAAGAGACTAACAATCACAGTCACACCTGTCAAAATTCTGCATATTTTTTAGTCATCTAGATTCTTTCAGGAAATTGAGTGATAGTGACGATATATTTCGCACTACTTATCCACAATCATAACTGTTTAGAATTCTTTTTCAAAAAAAGAAAACTGTTGTTGTTTATAGCGCTAACAGTTATAATCTATCAGTATTTTATTACAATGAAAAAGTCATTATTGGAATAGCTCAGAAGATTAAAGGTTTAACATTAAACACGTAAAAACCAACACATGGAAAAGGAGTACCCTGCTTACAGTATCAAAAGATCAGCGACTCAGTCTGTATAAAAAGTATAGAAGGTTTCCCAGTCAAAATCCAAGTCTGTGTCAAAATCAATCGACAAAAACCTCTTTAAAGATCTTGTCTTTTGCTTTCCAGTCAAAGATGTCTAAACCAGTCCCAAAGTCATAGCATCCCTCACTAAAACTATTAGGCAATGTGGTGGTGAGGTTGTTGAATTTGCTGAAGACTTGAAAGGCACTCGAGTAAACTACCTTTTGTGCAGCAGAAACATTGATATCATAAACGTAGAAAGAAAAGTTGATTTTAAAATCCGATATTAGCAGATAATCGACTATAGGTACATCAAACACTGCACAAATGCAAATAAAATCATTCCAGTTGACAGGTATTTGCTTTACGATGGTATGGACTCTGATATCCAAATTAGTGAAACCGTATAGTTGTCAGGATCGTAATAGGAGGAAAACATACAAATGTCGGTTTTTGATAGCGTCAAGAAAAGAAGGAAAAGATCGGTTGATATTATTCACAAAGAGTAATCGGACTAGGAAAAGGAATAAATGGTTCCAAAGTCGTAATATCGAAAAGGAAGAAATCAAAACCCAAATCGAGAGCATTTTATTTGTCACAAAGGTGCTTCTGGAATGTAACTCAAACTCAACAGATTTCCTAATAATCAAGCCATAATTGAAAAGCTACAGGAATTGCAGAAAATATACACTAATTAAAGGGATATCGGTAGAAAACTTGCGTATATGAAAGCAATCTCGGCAATAAAGGGAATGACGAAAGATATTTAAACCGCCGATGATATTAAAGATGTTCGTGGAATCGGACCCAAAATCAGAGATAAAATTAAAGAAATCCTCGATACTGGAGCTCTCAAGAAACTTGATAAACTCCAATCGAGTTCTAAAAACGTTGCGTTGGGTTAAATGACCAAAATTTGGGGACTAGGTCCAGCAAAAGCAACTTAACTTCACGATAAATACGGAATGAAGTCAATCTAGGACCTGAGAAGTAATAAAGATGCTCTCCCGTTAACGAAAAATCAACTACTGGGACTCAAATACCATTAATAAATTTAATAAAGAATGCCAAGATAACTTGTTACCTAAATGTTCTAAACCGTAAAGGAAATATTTTACAAATTAGTTGGAAGCAAATAATCACATCTTATCCAATGTTGCGGATCTTACCGTAGGAAGAAGCCGACGTGTGGTGATATGGATATTATCATTGCTCGAAGAGACGGGAAATTTTAGAAAAAGCTGCTCATAGACTTAATAAACAAACTATAATAGTAAAAGTTTCTGACCGATCATCTGACCCTTCCTCGTCAAACTGATCACGATATGATGTCATACATGGGTATTTGTCAGTTTAAAGGCAAGGGCTAGTCCAAAGTAACTCACCACCGTATCGATATCAAAAATTATCCAATGGATTACTACGCATTCGCTATTCTTTACTTCACGGGAAGTGACGCTTTTAACAGATCGATGAGATTGTATGCCAAGTAGAAAGGACTCTACATGTCTGATAAGGGAATCGTGGATTATAAGGACAAGGATAAGCCTGTATCAAGTTTTGCTAAAGTTAAGTGTCACACCTAAGAGGAAATTTTTAAGTTTTTAGGACTTGACTACAAGACTCCAGAAGAAAGATCTGTTTGAAAGTAAAAAAAAATATGATTTTACAATTGAATCTATACCAAATTATCTTTTTTTCTCTGATATTTTTCAAATTTACATCATCTCAATCATCAATTTTAGGCTTACCTCCCCGTTTCAAGGAGAATACTTCTTAAAAGATGCCCACGGTTCACTCCCAGTCTATGTTTGAAATGCTTCTTTAATTTTATTAGCAACGAAGAAAGAATCTTTAGTAACATCACCGAAACTCCCAGATCCATCTTTGCATGTATTGATCACGAAGCACCCGCAATTGTAGCAACCGTCCAAAGGAGCAGTAATTTCAAAGATGACAGACTGCAACAAGTACTTCAGTCCTAATACGAACCAGTCCACTCCTTTGCCGAAGTCACCGATTTCACAACTGAAACACACTGGAGCGCAAATCGTCCATCCACAATGGCCGCAGTTGACACAAGCCAAACAGCAAGACTCGACTCCCCACCAACCTTAGGTCGCGCAAGGGAAAATAAAGGCTGGACCTGAACAAAAAATACAAGTCGCAATTTTATTCAGAGGTTTTTGACCAAATCCCATTTTTTTGTTTTTCCAACTTAAAATTAAAGGTTATATTAATCCTAGTTCCAAATCTACTGAAAGTAGAATGATCAGTTTAAAAAGTATGGTGTAATATTCAAAGCAATTTGCACAAGAAATCACGTAAAAATAAAAGATGAAACTTATCAAATAAAAGATGACTCTGAGCTGAAGTGAATGCTGGTGTCGTACTTTTCCTTGAAAGAATCAACGTCCATCATTTTCTCCACCTTTTCCTTCTCTTTGAAAGGGCGGACTTCGAATTGAGGCTTGAATTTAATCTTTTTCTCAGATTTTTTTTCTTGTACTCCGTCTAACATCTTCTTATACTCCCGATTTTTAGTTTAAAAATACTTTTTCTTTTCCCTTTCCGACATGAACAAGTAAGCGGGCATATGTGAAAATTATGATTGCAATTTAAGGCGCTATTCGGGACGCAACATTCCAATGCATTCTAAAGGCACGTTCAACATTTTTCCATCCATATCTTCATAGTCATCCATCTAATATAAAAAAATCGTGCTACCTACTCATCGACAAAATTATCTGCTTCTTCCATCTGCTTTATTATTTCTCTTCTTCTCACTACTCCCTTTGCTAGTTTTTCTAGCCTATAGTATCAACTTGTACTTGCAACCTGACGACGACGCGTTGTCAACATTTTTTTCCAGAATCGTGATTGTAGAAATTTGTGCAAAAATTTGGTTTGTTACTTATTAATGGTGGTATATAATTATGATTAAATGGGGGGTTTTTTAACTCTGAAAATCGATAGAGAAAAAATTCCAGCAAAATCCCTAAGAATATGTTAAACTGGTGGGTAATATTGTCTTTTCTGTTGTCTTTCAACAAATCTACTGAATAGAAAGAGTTTAAATATTGGAGACGATCATCCTGCCTTCTTAGACTAGGCTCACTCATTCAAGATATCAGAGTCTCCAGCGTCAATGATCGCCATTGTTGAACATCTATGGTACTTTCCGCATGCAGTTCCCAAAGCAATGTTGTTACCGGGGTAAAACACGACCTTGGCTTTTGCTAACACAGCGTAATACTCAATCTCTGCCTTACGAACTGTGGGACAGTTATTAGACAGTATTATCAGTTTTGCCTCTCCACATCGTAAGCTTCTTAGTGTAGATTTGTATCCCAGTACAACTCTTCCACTTTTCATCACAATCGACAACTTGCTGTTCAGATTGTCAGATCCACCTTTCTTCACCATTGAAAAATAATAATATTTATTATATTCCTAATTAATATATTCCTAATTTCAACGTGTTTTTATTAAATAAAAGAGTTCATGTGCTGTACTAGGTCTCATTTCTTTTTCTTATTGGCTTAATCCACCATCCTTTGCAATTAATCCATGTCCTTCCTGTATCTACTTTATCTTTTCATCAGCATAATCACATCCTGGCAATCCACAACAAAAGGACCGGAAAGACCCAGTTATTACTTCATGGCGAGCAATTCCTCGCATTATCTGATTTTATCGTTCATTTCTTTTAAATCGGTAGCCCAATCCGGAATTACAAACTGAGGAGCTCCTTTTTTCGCTTTCTTTTTCTTTGGTATCAAATTAGCAGGATCAGTGGGTTTTTTAGTCTAAGGATCAATTGGTCTTTTGGATTTGAAATCGATCTGAAGAGGTTAAGGATACGGATCAGGTCTTTAAGGGTATGCTTTAAATAAGTCGCACAAATCCTGGGCTAGAATGCTTTTCGCCATTTTCCCTTTGATTTCTGATGCCACATCCAAATAATCTGTAGACACAGACTTGTTATCTGCCTCACTATAGACCTATTCCAACTTCGCAACTCCTTCTCTGGTGGCTGGAATTAGAACACAAATTACCAACAGAAGTATCGATGTTGTCAATTTAAAATCGAAGATTCCTTTCTGCATTTAGCCTTTCTATTTATGAATTCGCCTTATCTATCACATTGGCATCGATGTTTATGAGTTCAGCATCTAAATATTTAGGGGGAAGGAGTTACCTTTAAGCATGGATTTGATCTTATTGACTGATTTCAAAATAACCTTATAGTTTTAAACTTTGCTTAAACTTTTCAAATAGTCTAAGATTTCATTTTGCACGTGCAATTTGTGATGAATGGTCCAACATTTTTCTAAAAACTTTATTTCGATTTCATTTTATCTTTTCTTGTAGGTGTCCAGAGTTTTCTTTAATTTGTCCTATTCGTATATTTCAATTGCAGCCTCCAGTTTACTTCTGATCTTATCAGCCTCACTCCAACATTTTTTACATCTTCCATCGATTTTCTACTTCTATGTGGATTTTAGATCGTTGAGAACCCAATCTAATCTGAAACTCTATGCATTCACAAATTTATCACACACCCAACACCAATACTTTGTCTGTTTCTACTTGAATACCTGCCCAGAAAGTGAACATTCTTTACTACTATGGTATTTAGTAGTCAATCCCAAAATTTCAGCACTGGTTGTCAAATCCTTCACGGTGTGACCCCTGGAATTTTTGCAATCCAAGTCGACTCCCAATTGCAAAAAACATTTGAATATATCGACAGAATTTCCAGCCGCTGATAGCATAACGCTGTTGTTCCCGCAGCTGTCAACATCTTCCCAATGAACTCCAGTTTTAACCAATAGGGAAAAAATATCAATATGACCTTTGAAACAGGCCCAATGTAAAGGGTTCGGTTTCATTTACTTTGTGGATCCTAGCATGACATGCCTGTTTTAGGGCTTTACTTAAAGATATTGTTGAGCTGCTCCTTTCGCAATAAGAAGTTTCACAATTTTATAGTGGCCAAGACAGGAGGCCCAAATAAACGCAGTCCATTTCTTCTTATTGTTTTCTGAGAGAATAACCAAAAGTAATACCTTAGTAATTGACATCGGCTTTTTTCTTAAGACATTTTTAAACCTCTTCATACTAATTTTTCTTTGCTGAAGAGATCAGTCTTTCATTGAGGTTAGTTTTGCTTTTAAAACCTGTTATCTACTATTCTGACTACTCGGCTTCTTGTTCGAGCTAATCAACGCGAAGTTATTACTCTTTGGCTGGCTACATTAGTTCCTAAATTTGTATGATCAAAAAAATTGGAAGAGTTTTTTATATGACTATGAGGGGGATAATTTGGAATTTATAACTTATCTTACTGATGGTTTATTACAAATTCAATCAACTGTCTGGATAGTTTCAGGTCCTTTGTTCCTTACCTCCCCCGAAAATACTCAAAAAATCATAAAAATTCCTTATTTCCTATATTTATATGAAATGGTTGTAAACTCTCGAAACTTATCTTTTTTGAATCATATAAAAACAATTATTATTTGAATAACTCATTGGGGTGAAGATGACTGAGGTAGAATAACCGCCAATCGAACAAACTATAGTTCCTCGTCCTTACGAGTCGAAATTTGCCAGTTAGACCTAAAACGAAATCAACAGCAGAAAAGTAATCCCCAGAAGGAATCAACTCCGTATGGAGTTCATAAAAAAACGTAAAGATTTCCACCAACCTGTCAAATTCACCGAAACTGACAGCGATCGTAATGCACAGTTCCAAACTTTCAAAGACGATCTCCTAGGTCTCAAATAGAACAAGGTCCTTTAAATTGGGTATTGAGAAGTTATACATATTTAGATTGCAAGGCTCAGAACCGTATACTTCGACCGGATCACAAACTTTCTACAAAAGAAAGATCAACAAATGTCTACAAATTGATGAGGTTGTCTAACCATCTATCCAGCATGAAGTCAAAGTCAAAGATGAGGAACTTTTAACATTCTTGGATAATGTGTATCCTGAAATGGAAGCAGCTCTTCAATCGAATGAAACTATCGATATTTTTCAAGATGACTTCGATGTTCTTTCTAAACTTCAACCCGGAGCTAACAAGGACGGTGGGGAAATCTCTAATGTTATCAAATAAACCAAAAATCTGTTCTACCTGCACTCTAAAGGTAAAAAAGTTTCTCATATCCAATTTCAACCGTGGCTCACTGGAAAATCTCATTCTCCGATCATTGCAGAGTCATTTGTCTAAAATCTAAATTTCGACTAAAGAGTCACGTTTATGATGAAGTCATCAAAATCCTTTATCTTATTTTGGAACTATTAAGATATGCATGCCATCGATCCATTATTGATCCTAACGTCTCCTTTAGAAATCACAACGTTCTAATTCAATCCCAAAGATCCTGGCATTGTAATGGCTGGAACCATCAACGGACAGATTATTATGTGGGATTTAAAGAATATCGAACTTGGTCAACAGCCTTCGAAGAAACAGAAAAATAAACCCCAAAAGAATAAAATCAGATAAATCCCACCAACAATCACTTCAGCACTGCAAGATCCTTCAACCATTTCTAATATCACCGACCAAATAAAAAGAAATGTTCCCTCTCATAAAGCACCGGTTGTCTGTTTAAAATGGTTCCCTTCTGGAATTGAAATCGAAATGAAAAAGTCCTATTCAATGCTCGTTCCTCCAAATGGTACTGAACTCAACCAATTTGCCTCTTTATCACTGGATGGGCAGATTCTTCTTTGGTAGAAAAAATTTCTCGATACCCATAAGAAACCAGTGACAGATCTCTCAACTTACTCATGGAAGGCAGGTTTCGGATTCCATCTATTTAGACCAGAAGGTGGTGGAGCAATGGGTGGTTCTTAATTTGTTTTCAAAAAGAATGAAAACAAGACAATTTTCACTGGAACATCTGACCAAGGCGAAGTTTTTATATGTGACTGGTCTAACAGATCTGCAGATGAGGCAGGTAGTAAAAATGATACCATCATCAATTATTGGAATCAATAAAGAAACTACAGACCTGTAGTTGCTCTTGATTTACTCCCATGCAATGAAGGTATTATTCTCACTATATACGACTTCCATTTCTGCATTTGGAAGGCTAATGTTGAGGTAAATGATTGTTTTTATTAAGACACCTTTGTTCACAAGCATGATTGGGAAAGGAGCTTTCAATACCTGCGGAAGATGGAGTCCAACAAGGGCTGGTGTGATATTTATTGGAAAGTCCAATGGAACCATCGATATCTGGGATTTTATGGATCAGTCTCATAAGTGGACAATGCAGTATTCAGTTACTTCAATAGGTTTGTCATGCATGAAATTCCATGAAAACAATCCGAACATCGTGGCTGTCGGAAGCCAAGAAGGTACTTTACACATTCTCGAGCTACCCTTCACTTTGGTGCGTAAAATAGGTGACGAAGACAAGTCTATGAACTAGTTTTGGGACAGGTAGATTGAGTCAGTTTCCTACTTTGGAAAAAGATTTGAGAAAAGACTGGAGGAGTCTCAGAAACTCAAGGCTCAGCAAGATCTCGAGGAAAGATTGCGTCAGCAAAAATAATAAAAGAAGAATAAAGTAATTTTTTTGTTTTCATTTTTAGAGAGAAGATTAGGAATAGAACACCAATAACGAGTATCTTGAGTTTTCCACCAATTATCTCAACTAGTTTATATATCATATTACCCCTGAATAACCCGAAGAAGACAAAGGTAACAAAGGCAAGAAATGATGGCTTTGCTCGTTTGTTTTTATTCAAATATGAATTGCTATATAAAAACATCAAATATGTCACAGTGATGTTACAAATCTCCAATTTTTATTTTTCAAAACTTATTCAAAAATAGGTTATCAAAACAATTTTTTGTTGATTATACACAATTTACAAGTCAAATAACACTGACTTTTTCCATTTCGTAAATTTTAGTTCCTTTATTTTTAGAAAAAATAATGAAATAGGAAGGGGAACTTTTTCCAACATCCCTCACCGAACTTATCATCGATCAATAGAGAGAAAACAAGCAAAACAGAATTAACCTGCTTTTTAAAATAAAAAATCTCCCTTGTTTCTCAACGTAGTAATTTCGAAGCCATCCTGACTTTAAAAAACATGACTGTTTTCAGGCTCTTTTGTCTGTGCTTTAGAGTTGGAATAAAATGCTAAAGAACAACTAGCAATCTCCCAATTTCAGGGCATAACTGTTTAGAAACGAGTTTATCTTCAGTTCTTTGAAGAGCATAATGACTCAGCATAGAAACATAATAGGCTATACTCTTAAGCAGCTCTATCGTTGGTACCAGAAAAACTCACAATCGATGTAGGTTGTCGAAGCCAAACTCAAATCTCTGGAAAAAAACGATGATGAGTGGAAGATCAGAAAAAATTTCAGAACCGATATGCCTACTGAGTAATTTTCTTCCTTATACGAGATTGAAAAATTATCAAAGGAGGGAACTTATCCGTCACAAGGACAGATTCTAAGAGTTTTAAGAAAATATTGAACCAATATTAATCACCGGCTGCAATTAAAACCAAGCGAGAATATTTAAATAACTCGATAGTCAACTTAACTCGTGGCAGAGATACAAACTTGATCAACGATAGTATGGCAAAAGAAAACAGTAATAAGAAGTAAAAGCTATCCAAAACAAATGGAAATTAGCTAAAAGTAGATTCTAATAGCACGCAGCGAAAGACTACTACAGAGGATAATTTGATAAAAGCGGAACTGTGAGAGTTCCGACAGTCAGAAAAACATTTAGTTCCGCATTTATGAGGAAAAATGAGAAAATTACTTCCCTGATCAGAGCATCAGGTCTAAACAAAACCATGAATACGCTGAAAATCGGACTAGGAAGTTAGAAAAAGAATTACCAAAGTTAACTCAAGGACAGACTTCCTTCCGTAGACGGTATGAACCTAGCTTCTAACCCGTTTTAAACTAAGATTAAAAAGAAGAAAAGGAGGAGGAAATTAAAAAAATGATATTTATTGAAATATTTTCATTCATTATAAATACTGACAACGATTTTTAAAAATATTAAAGACATAATATTGTCACTTCATGATGCTTAAAAAAAGAGCGGAGTCTGCAGATAAAAGTCTTAAATATGCTCCGTCTAAAGTTAAAGCAAAAGACACAATTCTGAATTGGACAATCAGATCGCAAAAGTTAAAGAAACAGCTACATGCTCAATTATCAAAGGATAAAGAGCAGAGGAAAAAGCTGCAACTCTAAAAAAGATAAAGGAAAAGTCAATACAAGTAAAAACCCAGAGAAATGTAAAGATATACAATCAAAAGCGGAGCAAGCTATGCAGAAAAAAGTACGGAAAAAAAGAAAACACGCAGTAAAAATCATAAAAATGACTTTAAAACGATCAGAAAAAC
>JAOWAT010021126.1:0-29219 GCA_028571025.1 Longipedia americana | reverse complement strand
GTCCACATAGTTTTAGAAATTGCAGGGTTCAAAATATTGCAAAACCTTTCGCGAATCATCACGTCTGTTTTCTCAGGCAACATTTTTGCTATTGCAGCCCACCTGCCTTCCCCAATGTGCTCAATTAACACAACTAAAATTATGTTCTGTCTCAAACTCCACCTCCCTTTTTCAATTACTCTGTCCTTTCGAAATTGAATAAAAGCTTTTTCAACTTCGGCAGTAGAACGATTCTAAAAGAAACCTCCAACTTTTTCCCAATTTTTTCCATACATATTCACTAATTTCTCCAATCTCTATTATTACTAAAGACTAAATGGCGACACTTCCTTGATCAGCTTGACCTTCGATCTCCAACTGTGGTACATCTACAGTCCATTACAATCGTAATACTGTCCCATTTTTACAAAGTCAATTTTCCTAGGATCTTCCTTCCAAGTGATCTTAAGTGGCTAGTTCTCTGGCTCCTTCTCGCTCTGCATCAACTTTCGCACAAACTGCACTTAATTATGAGGTCTCTTTATCAACTCCTGTTGGAATAGACTTTACACTTGAATCTTGTGGTTGCTTAAACAAAGCTACACCTCTGACAGATTTTTAGTCGAAGATTTACTCTACAGCTGGGATAACCGACCTCTCAGCTGACTTGCTAACTCTATGTTAAGAGATGTATTCGTACGTTTTAGTCTGTCTTGGGCGTTTTTGTTCTTTTATAGGAGCTATCTCCAATGTTTGATGCGATTTCGGATTCTTTGAACTTATCCTTCCTTTTATGCATCGCTGTCAAGCTCCATTATGGGTCTCATATTACATATATAAGAGATAAAACACTACCTCTACAGATATATAATCGAACTCTCACCAATTCTGACCACGTCACTCTACTTATGCACAATAATTAAGTGCTGCCTACAAATCTCGATATTTCGAAAAAAAATTTACCGATGTCTGATCCCAACTAAACAGTAAAAAATAATAACTCTGTCGATAAACATTATATCTATAAACAACTGTTAACATTAAATTCAGAAGTTTAAACCCAAATCTCATGAACAAATCCATGCTTTTGCTTCCAAATTTACTGATAATCGTCTACACCAGCAAACTTCTTCTAGTTCAGTAAACGTTCAGGCATGGTGCCAGAACTCCGGAACATCCCAATCCATATGATTTTTCCAATATTTCATTGCAATGGAATTCTGTTGGGTAGCTTACCACCGAAGGGAAAAATATGCACTATCTCCTTGGCAAACAAATATACAATCGATATTGGAATCATCTTTTTGGAGGAACTCCATATGAAAATACCTACAACCAGTCTAAAATCTATGTGAAAAGTACAAATTATAACCGAACCATTGAAAGTGCACAATCTCATCTCATGGGAATATTTTCCAACTTGCCACCAGTTACTCTCCCACCATAAGCTTATGAATTTTCACTTCCTCCCTGGCCGAGCATGAATAAAAGTGACATTCCAGCATAATCTTGGAATGTTTTTGGAGATAAAGGAGCCAGTTTTCACCCAATTCCTGTCCATGTATAAAAAATACAGTCCAATGTATATGACAAAGGCGATTTCCTTCTCCGATTCGATGACAAATAATGCCCAAGATAAAGAATATGGCGGTAATAAAATTTCAAAACTCAGCAAGCTCTCAGTATTCAAAACCGGTAAGATGTTCAATAGGCCTTATCAGCGTTGGCAACTAAGTTGAACGCGGATTTTGTTCCTTTCAACAAGGCTTATCAGTATATTGATAATTACAATTGTCTAAAGTACATGCAAATGCCCTATCTACAAATTTTCTAGGATCCAAAATACTAGAAAACCTTCAGTACCACTATTTTTAATCAAGAGTTCATAAAAGTAGCATCAGTTTACCTAACTTTCTTCTACACTCCTTTGCAAATCAAACTTGGAGCCACCGGATTTTTCAGGGAAACCTTGAATAACATTGATAGAATAATAAACGATCCCGATGCTCCACAACTAATTTTATACAGCGGCCATGACACCACAATATCGTCTATTATCGCAGGATTGAATATGACAAATGTCGACTGTATCATAGATTTCTGGCTGAACGGAGTCAACAACTCCGACACCTGTATCTCTCATTTTCCGTATTATGCGACCAACTTTATTGTGTAATTATGGAAATCAAGCAGCAATACCTATACAGTTAAGGTAAAAACATTAACTAACTAAAGATGCTATATGACGGAGTTCCCAGGAAAATACCGTTTTGTAACTTTCAATAAGAATGCTCACTAGAGTAATTTAGGGAATGGTTTTAAAGCTTCAAGACTGACAGTTATCTGACTGACTGTGGAATCAAGGACTCTTCGTGGAATCTTTACGCAATTATCGTACTTCTGTCTTTCGTTATATTTCTACTGGTGCTAGTGGTTCTCTACCAAAGAAAGAAGAGGATGCAGCTATAATAGGATAATGGGATGGACCAGAAATAAAGAGACAAGTACAACGCCCATTTCGAGTAAAAATAATTTGAAATGAATTAATAGCCCCCTAAGTACGTGTAGTAAGAAAATAAACACGAAATAGAGTGAAAAAATGATAGTATTTTAAAAAAAACCATTCTCAACCGTGTGAACAATTCAGCAAATTCTCAGAATTAGTTATCTGCTGAAATCTCATCCTGTTAAGTTTGGTAATAAGTCTCAACTCTCCATGTTTTTCTTAGATTTTCTTCAAGTCGTCGTTCAAATTAGCAAGTTCCTGCGATACATTCTTTTTCTTCTCCTGAATATTCTTAAAACTATATTGACTGCATACATTCCTTTCAACTTGAATGGATTACTCCAACTCCTTCAACTTATAAGAACTTTTCTCAATCAGTATTTCCTCAACAAACTGCCGAAAATCACGAATAGTCCTCAATACCTCCTTCCGACCAATCGCATTCACCTCCTCCAATAAAGTCTTGGCCTTCTGTTTAACCAAACTTGGATTCATATCCAACTAAAAAACCAACTAACTACTCAAATTCTTCCTCTTAACAACCTGCATAAACACATCCATGCACTCTTTACGACACTTCTCCCAGTAAGTTACGGCCCACTGGTTCACTTTCTTCTACGTATACCCCATGTCTCGCAGCTATCCAACCATCTTAAATATGTAGCTTATTTCGTTGTCCCAAGTCCGCTACCCTACCATCCGTGTTCCTTCGCGAGATAGATCCGAATTGTTCAATATCGAAGTATTGTTCGCAGGGATTGAGGAGTCCCAGTTTTTCCCACCTTGAAAATTTCCAGCGTAATTCGACTTTCCCGACCATTTCTTCAACACTCTGCTGCTTGGTTTCACACAGCTATTGATATATTAAATAAGTGCAGAACGAGGTTTTATACTTTTGCATGAAAGTTATTTCGAGGTTAGAATTTTATCAAATTTCCCATGACTCTAGCTACAGATATTTTTTTTGTGATCTTTCTTGATAGAAGCTACCGAAGGATTCCTTTATATGGCAAATTTTCCGTTTTACTAAAAAGATATCTGTGTATTGGCAATTTTATCAGAACGAACGAATTTCCTCGAAAGTTTAGACTGTTTCTTATTATTAGCAGTTAGCTCTGATCCTGGTATATGTCCTACTGAATTCAAAGGGATATTGGACTGCAGCGATATCCGATTACTATCGGTAGGTTTGTTATGCAAAGAGTTATGATACACTTTTTTATTTCCGTTCAGTGCTTGACTACGACGAACTGCAATATGAGGACGATTTCCACCTGTAAGCATCACCTTTAATCTGCTTTTGCTCATTATTAAAACCCCTCAATAGAGATAATCTATTTTAGAATATCGAAAAAAAAATGACTGAATACATTTTTCAATTTCAATTATATAGTCATCTTATAAAACTTTCACACTATTGGGGGGATATATAAATTATTCTATTTAGTTTAACCCCCATTTAAAATTATTCATTTAGGAAATCTTGTTCACCTTTCATTTAACCTATGGAAAGTGCAGTAAATAGCTCCTAACAGAAAGTCATGGAACCTCAGAATCCCGAATAGCAAAGAATCGTTCAATAGTAGCTAACCTCTTTGAACAGTGTTCTTTTCTCCTATAAACAAAAGATCGAAGCTTTGAGTAGGTAACTAGAAAGATAAAAGTTTTAAAGATAAAAAGCCAATTACTAACTGAGATCAATTGTAGACAGCTAAAGCTAAAAACTCAAAAGGCAGGAAACTTCGCACCAACAAATTAAAAGCGAGTGTTATGGACTTGTTAAAGGCGAAGTGTAAGCAAAAAATTAAAAACTCAAATAGTTGGAGTCCAAAATAAGTGAAATCGAACGAGAAAGAGATATTTTTAAAGATTCCATGAATAATAGCAAATGCCAACTCCTTTAAAAAAGTTCACAAGTTGGGAAATATTAATATCAAATCTAACATTTGAATGAAACCGTCAAATCCCTGAAAACAAACGTCGAGAAATACAAACTCAAATACTAACAAACCAAAAAAGAGTACTAATCCTATAAATCGGAATCTACCTCTGCATATAGAATAGAATAAGACCAGCTTTCACCTAGACAACACAGCGTCAGAAACTCCCCCCACCAATAGGACAGTCGGCTTCATTCTGCAATATAAGTTCAAAAAGTATCAAAGACTCATCTTCAAAAAACTCAAGCAGCCTAATAAGTAAGGACAAACCTTCACTAACAAATCCACCATCTCTAAGCCACCAATTTAGAGCTGGTTCAAACTCTTAAATCCTATTAGCAGAAAATTACTTAGATGAACCAATATATCCAAAGCATATAGTAAAAACTACACCACGAATCTGCAAAGATTAAAAGTGATGCCAACGATAACAATCAGCGATATTTCGAAGTTGTGTAGGAATTCTAAAAGGAAAAAAAGGAAAACAAAGAAACTATGAGAAAATTCAAAAATTAGAATTAGTAACTGAGAGACGTTATTCGTCGGAAAGATCTTTAAATTGACTAACTATTTGCCCAGCTGACAAGTTCTGATCAATAGTTAAAAAGAATCCAACACAGTCTGAATAGAAACTAGAGAGTCATTCCAGCTCATTCTGCAAACAACAGCTACATTCCTAATCAAAAACCCGTAGACAGTCAACCACCCATACCCCAGTTCAACAATAATTAACAAGCATCTAACCTCATCACCGATTAAATTGGAAACGCACTATTGAGAGAGAATTTTCTCGATCACGTTGTTCATACCTAGTCACTCCAAGTTTAATCAGGATAGCATTTCCCATTCCTAAGAAATTAAAACGGCAATCAACACTACTAACAACCCTACAATAATTTCCAAAAAGAAATATAATATCAGAATAGAAACCCCTCTCAACCTAACACATATGTAACCGTCAACCAATAAATGAATAGACCATCTCCAAAACCCAGTCTAATTTACCATCCCAATCAACCCTATACAAATTAATTCACCAGTCACAACTAATATCCCATACCCAATCAAAATCATCAAAGAAACCATTACATCTCCGCTGATCAAAGGTAGGGCATATTCCGAGGCTCATCAGTCTCGGGAAACAATGTGCAAAGTAATAATCGCCATCTATCTAATATCCAAATCAGAAGATCTAGCCGTTCAAAATCGCATGAAAGACCTAGCTCTGGTTCGAACTCAGTCGAAAGACCGAGAAATCACACTGTGGTTTATAGACAGTAAGATCATCAGTATGATAATAACACAACTCAAAAAAATTCCCCTTCTAACACTAAATATCACTGGAAAGATCACATACTTGAAAAAGACACATACTAAATCAATTAAGATCATCCACACTACAACTAGCAAGTTGGATCCACAACTCCTGCCATTCAAAAAATTGTTTACATCGAAGGATCCGGACATAACCATGAAATAAACAACAAAAATTTAGTAAGGGACAACAGATTTATTGGGCAACCTAAATATCTACCAGAATTGCAACATCACCGACAATACGTGCAAGGTTATGAAAAAGGACCGAGCTTACACTCAAATAGTAGCAGGAATTCGAGAAGCGTTTCGTCGAGAAAATATAGCCCAGGTCCGTATTATTAACAGATTCAAACTTAAAACCGAAACCCACTTTACGTTTAAAATCAAATACAATCTCCACAACGATCCATACAAACTCAGAGAAACTTCCAACCCAATCCACAAATGCCCATCAACGATTTCACATTTTATCGGAAAGGTCAGCATCCACAGTAGACCAATCGATAAATCAGTAAATTTCCATCTCCCCACGAAAAGAAGTACACTGAGGAATACATGATTCGGAACTAGGACAAAAAGAAAGAAATCACATTCAACAAATTAGCAAAAGGAAAAAGAATAGAAAAAGCCATTGTAGATATGATAGCCAATAACACAGTTTCATAGTCTCAAGAATCTGGAATCATGATTTTCCAAAAAAACCACTGTGCCTGCATATGTGCAAACTGTCCAAAAAAGAACTACAGAAAAAGATCTGCTGACTAAAAACCAGAAAGAGATCGAAGTAAAACTCCTAAAAAGTCGCCCAATAAACATTGAAATTCATACATATTTTATTCATTATTTTTTAAGCCATTTCTAGAGGTCTATCAATAAAATTTTGAATCTAAGAATTGAAATCAGGTGAACAGCGTACAACATTAATGCTCAAGGATTTTACCATTCAAAATAATAACAATAACAATAATTTAAATAAATACATCTTTCTTTAACTAGGGTATCAAACTGAAAAATTAATAAAATCAATAAAGTTTAAACTCACATACATTTCTGTGGTTTCTTTATAATACTGACCACACTCCTGAAAGAATGAGCTATAACTTCCAATCTCCCACATAACAATCCCACCGACCATACACTTCTACGATGGCAAAATCAGTGAAACAAGTACATCTTTATGCTACCCCCATAGGAAATGTTCCCACAAAATCAGCCGCTGCCCAAACCGACCCGAGATAATTCCGCGCAAAATCGAAGTCACTCTCTGAAAGACATCGAATCCTACAAAAAGTTCAGTGCTAATGCTAAATCCAGTCGCGATTAAAGTCGATTCCTCTAACAAGAAAAATACAGACGTGTTTCCAACAATCATATCAATCATTCCTCGCATCTTATACAACCTAATAAAGAATATTTCACAGGGATGCACAGCAATCGATAAGATGCACGAAACTAGGAATACGAGGTTTAAAGACAATCTAACATTGTCTATAATAATCAGATGAGAAGTTTAGGTAAAATTTTTGGAGATTAAAACATGGATTTCGAGGATATCAAGTCCAATATTGAAGAAGTCATACTTAACGATAAGTCTCCGAGAGTATCTCACGGTGGAAGCAAAATATCGTAAAAACTAACTGAAAGAGTGCAACAGTTAGAATAGTAACTCCAAAGAAAATCACAATAAATTGCCAAATTGTAATCTTTCCATTCCATAGCAGTTAACAATAACTGCAGACCATCAGATCAATCCGAAAGAGAAAATAGTTTAAAAAATGTTGTCCACAACTACATTCATAACTTGGGTCATCGAGTAACCTTCTCAAATGTCGACAATGCAAACAAATAATCTCAGCTCTCACCCAACGGATCTTCCAACAAACTATCCAGTCACAGAGAAATTTCCCACAAAAGTCG
Organism: Longipedia americana; assembly: GCA_028571025.1. Lineage (NCBI taxonomy): Eukaryota > Metazoa > Arthropoda > Copepoda > Polyarthra > Longipediidae > Longipedia > Longipedia americana. The sequence goes on along the minus strand of JAOWAT010021126.1, from coordinate 21,560 downwards.
CTCTCATCACAATCTCTAAGAAATCTAACACTACTAGAGAAACTAAAATAAACTTGAAAATTACGAAAAGAATCAGTAGTTCTTATAAAACTACCAGTCTAATAGCAATCCTCCAAATCAATCCGAAAGAGAAAGCAGCTTAAAAAATGTTGCCCGTAACTACATTCACACCTTAGGTCATCGAGTAACCTTCTCAAATGCCAAACCTGAAAAGTACGAGAAAAATCAGTAGCTCTCATAAAACTACCAAGTTAACAGCAATCCTCCAGAGTAGGAGCATTAAAACCATGACAGAAATAGAGAATCTTTAGACTATAGAACAAATACATTGGAAGTCAGACACAGTTAAGATAATGATGAAAATAGTCCCGGAACCCTTTATTCTCCAAGAATTTAGTAAGATTACGGAGAGGACAGTTATCAATACCGCTCAAATCTAAACCCAAACTACAGCCAGTTAAGACTAGGAGCTGAAACAGGACGTAGCTAAGAAATCATTTCGTCTCATTCTATAAAAAGAAGCAATGTCAATCTGAATATGAACCCTAGTCGATCTCAGCAAAGCATTGGCATACCAAAAGTTGGATCTTCAATATAAAACCCTCATTTATAAGAACAACTTGTCAAGAAAAACCAAGCAATCCAACAAATAACACGATAGCTGGATGAATAAAGAAGGAAACGTTAACAAATTCAAGAGTAGCTTTCAGAAATGAAAAGAAACCTGAATCAAAGCTAAAAAAATGTCGGAAGTAGAAGGGAAACAGTTTACTCTTACGATGGGGCACAAATGACTCCAGAAGGCTTGTTATTAGAACTCAAGCAAAGAGATGAGAATATTTCATTGAAAAATGGCTATATCAAGTAGCTGTAAGCTGAAATCTAAAGATTGAAATAAATTATAAGAAGACTTACTTTCGATTTTGACGAGCTGAATAAGAAAAGTGAGTAGCTAAACTCGAAAATATCTAATCGTTAAGCCTAAAACAATTCTTGGAGATAAGCCGCCGTAGGAGTTGGAAGCAGCATCAACTCCATCAGAAGCGTCGAGCAGTAGGTCGAAAACTACAAGCAGCTCTACGAAACCCTAAAACTGTAGCTAAAAACAACACAATAAAAACTGACCCAACAATAAAACAGAGTAAAACTAATAACCTAAAAAGCAGAAACCACACAAAAAAACACAGAACAAAATTATACCTTGATAGAACAAAGATAGCAGTAACAAAAATAAATGTACGAAAATCGTTATAGAGAACTAGATGAAAAACTTAAAGACCAACATCATCGATACTAGCAGGCAGAACATGATGTAGAATAATACAAAAAAATGTATCAAGATGCGTAAAAAAAAGTTGTCTCCCTTGACAATCTCAAAAATGATTACTAATTAAAGACTCAATAGCTGTAAAATAAGGTTCTTGAACTTCAAAACCACCACAAAGAATATGTCTCCAAATAAGGCTAGCTTATGTAGAGACTGTAGCACAGATAAAACTAACTTAGTAACCTAACAACCAACCTAAACGCGCTCACAGTCTAGCTTCAAAAATAACGTTCCAAAAATTAATCTGTCCATAGATAGAAGTAGTCTTTATTCTCATAGGTATAATAGGCTGGCAACCACACCCGTCAATGGATCAACAAATACAACCAACTTTAACTATAGTACAACTCCGTCAAAAACGAACAATAGGATTTCAAATTCAAGTATAACAGTCTACAAGAGTAACAACATACAAAAAACTAAACCACACATTTTCATGACGAACTAACAACTCAAGTATACACTCTGAACGAAACTGTTCGTAATCGATAATCGTAAATCCAACTTTACAAACAAGATCTGTAGAAATAGAGATAAATGCGCTAACATGTCGAGAAATAACTGAGAAACGAACTGGCAAAGTAGAGGGAGTATAAGTCCAAAGTTGATCATTAGTACCAGCAAATCAAGTAACACTATTAGAAGGTCTCAGGTGAAGTGCAGCAGATTCACAGTCAAAGAAGCATCATGAGCTAGGAATTACTACAAAAAAAGCATTTGAACGAAGACTTGGAAATCGATCTCAATAATGCTAAGAAGGAAATCGCTTCGCTAAAAATCAAAATGGAAAATCAGGAAAACTAAATATAGTAAATGAGCAAAAATCTCGGAAAATACAAATATGACTCCGAAAAGGCCAATTCAGAACTTGTAACCACTAAAATATAACTAGATTGCAAATAGAGAGAAGCCAACATGATTCAAAAAGAATACTAGGCCTATAAACAATCCTTACAATAAGAACGTGACAAGGTTAATTCGTCCTTCAACAGAAAGCTGGAGTAGTCAGCCTCGAACTACAAATAGCTAATTTAGAATGCAAATCAGGAGAAAATTGCAGCAATTATGGAACTCAAAGGAGACGCATAGCATTATCACAACCAACTCATTGAAGCTGAACACAAATACGAATAGCTAAAAAAAGAGCTTATCGATTTAAAGTACAGAAAAATACCCTAAATGGAAAAATAGAATCTCTAAATCAACTAATAAAAAATGAAAGCAGAAGGTCAATCTGCTTACTTCTAAGCAAAAATATAGGCACTCGAATAATAAGTCAGTAAACTAAATCGTTAATCCTAAAGATCTGTCTAATAAAGTCGCCTCAAAGTTTCATCATCCTAAGCTATTATCTAAATGCTGCAGAGCAGAGTAGCATAGCTAGAAAGGTAGCTCAGAGAGGCTGACTAACTCATACCGAATCTTAAGAAAGATCTCGAACTAAAAACGTAGAGCTATTATCGATCTCTCGATGATTTAAGCTAATATCGTCGGAAAGTGGAGGATCTGACAATGAACCTTACCGACAGAGAAATCGACAACAACTATATCAGCCGACAACTTTAGGACAAAAACAATGATCTCGAATACATCAATAAACTAAAATCGGAATTGGAGGACAATTTCAACGAACTTACTACAAAATATGAATAAAAAAGAAAAGAAGCCGAGGAGGCCGCCTATAAAAACGCCCAATATTAATCTCATAACCTATACTTGAAATAGGAGCAGGAGAAATTCGAAAACTAGAGAAATAGCATAGAAGAATAAATAAACAGGTACCGAGCAAACATTTACTAACTGCAGGATCAAAATCGACAGAAGTAACAAGATTTCTAAAACTATCGAAAAAAACTCTCTAGCATCTTCAAAAATCACGAAAGTGCATTGAGAAATAAAAAACACTAAAATTAGTAAACCTAGCTGAAAGCGAGATAAAGCCTAGCCAAACAATTGGGAGAATTCATGTAAATCGACTTAGTAAATATGTTGATTCCCCAAAACAGCAAAGCATCAACTTAAAACATCAGTCACATTAGTCACATCAACCTGGAATACTCCTCCCAAAACTCAGCATAAAAAAAAATAAGCTAAAACAAAATCCAACATCCGTTAACTTCGTAAAATTTAAATAACTCTCAACTCAACTTTGTTCGTACCAACTCTGGCACTTCATTCACTTTGGATAATCAAAGTAAAAATAAGGTATAGTCGGATCGCTAGATCTCCAACACTTTTGGTCACTCCAACAAGGCTCTAACTCAGGGAGACATTCGATAAGGATCCTTCCAAAAACCCTTGACCAGCAAAAGCTTCAAAGGCTCGATATCGGAACAGACTATCCAAAAAAAATAGGGCAATAATAAACAAGAACCTCAGCAGGAAACAATTTATTTCAAATCAAGTAAGTATTAAAGAAGGGTCACAGGATACCCCAAGTAAAAATTGAGTTCTCACAATAATTCTCGTCTTGAACAGTATGGTAGTTCAGACGGATTGGGAGCTCTGTCAAAATTTAGACCCAGTAGCCATTAACACTATTAACAAAGCAGCAAAAACAGCAGTCGCTAATATTTACAATCAAACAAAACATCAACTCCTCAAAATTCCCAAAGCGAACTCTCAAGAGTAAATTCTGACAAACAACTTATTCTCAAAAAATAACAGGTTCCCATAACCAATTCCGTAACTTAACCACAGCAAGGCAGACACATCATTCGTGATAGCAACATTCACGATATTCACGCTCCAAATTTTAACGACTAGTCACAAAGTCCCAAGAATAACTCCGTATAGAATAGAAAAAGATACTCCATTCATCAACTGGAATCTGTAGCAAACCCGCATCTCTACAACCAGAATCAGAATAAACCCATCTATAGACAAACAGTGGTAACTGGAGGAGCAAATAATGCCAATTATAACCAACAAGCCACCTACGGCAATAGGAGTCGTGAAAGCTCCCCAAGAAACGCAGACTTATACAGCTATCGAAACACCGTACAAAATCAACCACACGTGGCCCCCAGCTTCAATGCAGCAAACCAATCTTAACTTAGAAACAGCACATTCAATTCATCAGCAATGAACACAATGAGTCAGCTCTAAAATCTATCAGTTTATGACAGAAACAATCGAAGTGTCGTATTCACCAGAACCTCTGGCGGAAGAAGAGCTAACGAAACAAATACCATTGTGGAGGTTAACGAAAGTGCACGAAGTGGTACCGACATCAGTTCCTCACAATAATCTGGAATTTATATTTTTCAAAAGTAGAATAATGGCGGTGGATGTTGTATGGATGCTGAGTGAAAAAAATAATAAAAAAAACTTACTCATATTATCATCATTAAGTCTGATATTTTTTAAAACTTTTCTGGGGAGGACACTTACTATATAAATTAAAAAAAAGATATCTGATAAATCCATAAAGAAAAAAAATAATGCAGCCGAATATGTCCAATCAAAAATACCTACAATAAAATAGCATCTCAGCCTTGGCTTTCAACCATACAGGGTAATACTGCGCAATTGGAATAAAGAAAACTGGTTATACTAGAGTCTACAAACTTCATAAACTTAATCAGATTGATTCATGGGAACTTATCCAGGAATTAAAATAACATACTCAAACTGTTTCTGCCATAGACTGGGCACATGATGATAAAATCATCACAGTTAGTCATGACAGAAGTGGAGTTGTTTGGAGAAAAGCCGAACAAAAATGGGAAAAAATGCTGGTCAATATTGATATCAAACTTTCCATCCTAGCTGCCAAATGGGCACCAAGCTCCAAAAAATTTGCGCTTGGCTCTTCCTGTCAAACTCTTGCAATCGGTTTCTTTAACGCATAAGCCAACAGTTGGACGATCTCCACAAAGGGAAAGCTAGTAAAATCTTCAATTACCTCAATATCCTTCCATCCAAGCTCGAACTTGGTCGCAATTGGCTCATCGGACTTCTCAGTTAGAATAGTGAGTTGTTCCTTCCGTAAAAGCAAGTAAGATTTCGTGATTAAATCCGACATTGAAGACAACAACTACAATGGTCCTTTTAAAACCGTAGACTCCTTATTCGAACCCCTCTTGACCATCGAGGATGCAGGTGGGTGGATAAATCACGTCAGCTTTGAAAGAAACGGACTGGGATTGCTGGTTCTCCCGCACGGCAACCACTTTAAATTTTATGATTTAAAAGACAATGGAACACAGATATAGTCCAAAGAGCATGATGTGAAATGGAAAGGACTCCCTTTCGTGAGTGGATACATGAATGATAACGGATGCATTGTTGCTGCTGGTTTTGATAAGAAAGTGGCTATTTTCAAGCCAGATAATGGTAACTAGTCAAACATTATATAGTTTCTTTCCAGTTCGTCAACTTCTGTTAAAAAAACGAGAAGACTGGAGTCCAGGGACCAAAAAGAGGCATTGTATCCGGGTTTAAAGTTGGCATCGAAAAAAAATCCACTCTATATGGCGACGCTCCAGATTAATCGTCTCATGTCAATTGTGCAAAAGTGTTTAGGCTGATTAAAAAAGATGCCCCAATATCGTATGACGTTAATGGTGTTATTCATTTCTGGGAATGATTATTAGAAAGTAAAATATTTGGAATCTATACAAATTTTGTTTTAAAAAAATGGTCATTGTTTTAAAACTAGATTAAATCAGAGAGAAACTCCTCTCATATAAGGGGCTACGAGTTTGGGATCACCCCCAATTCTAAGATTGAGATAGTAGATTAGCAGTCTAATATTTTTAGGGGGATTTGCCATGATATTGGGGTTTTGCAGGATCATCTGCTGCACTTGAAAAGCCTCATGTAATTTTCCGGATTTAATATGGAGAACACACATCTGGTACAAGAAAAGAATATGCTGACTAGTATTTTCTCTTTCTAATTTTTTCTGACCTTGAGAGTAGATTTCTGCTTTCAAATGGTTGTCAAGCATCTATGTTTCAGCCTACTGAAATATTTTATTTGCCTATTCAATTCTATTTGTCGCCACATATGCTTCTAAGAGGTAGTTTTGAGCGTAGGTTACCGAATCGGAGTCTACATTTTTTTTATTAAGAATGTCTTGACAAATGCCAGGTACTCTGTAATAATCCCCCAAAACCAGAGAAATATACGCAATAAATAACATGATATTCACCTCGAAAATTTTATGTTCCCCCCGGGTTTTCATCATCAGAGCCTCTATTTAGTCTTCTTTTATATTTCTGTAAAATCTAGTCAGGTTCATGGAGGGCAGCTTCGTCTGCTTCAGTGCAATCGAAGCATTACAAAAGTAAACTTTTGCACTTTATAGAATAGGCCTGTTTTTTTTACTAGATTTTTCTTGTTACATCATATGGTAGTATTGGAGAGAACTTTGTCCCATTCTATACCAAAACTTATAGTTGGTGCTATTATGATTATTTTTCAATAGATTTTGATACGTCAAAAAAGCATCCTATATTCGACTGCTGATTGTTGCTAATCCAATATTCTCGGACATTTTTTATAACTGATTAGTGTAATTCGTTGTTATTAGGAGCAAATCCCTATCATCCGATGGGCCGATCTTCATGACAATATCTCTCGCTTTTTTGAAGAAATAAAGCGCTAAATGGGGTTTTCCGAGCAAAATATGAATGATTCCTATATTGGAATTGGCCAAGGAGTTGAAAATATTAGTCGTTATTTTATTCATCGGAACATTCTAGAATTACTATTGGATGTTTGCCAAATTTAACAACGACAAGGCTTTCGTAAAGGAATTCAAAGTTCCCGAGTGACACTATCTTAAGGCCTGCAAAAAACGATCCATCATCAAAACATTGATTTAATAGTACTTGTTAATATTGTTCTTCCTCTTTCGTACTCTATCCAGTAGTTTGTCCCGCTTCTTCTACCTTTCGTCCTGCTAGCCCAAAGAACACTACTTGAAACCAAGTTGGATCATTGCCTGCGTGATCAAATTTTCAGCAATGAAATTGAACTACTCGGCAGCAATCACCGAAGCCTTATTGTGCTAGTGAACGGCAAGTGAAATCCATTGGTTTTGGGGGTTTTTAGTTTAAACCTGTTTATTTGGAAATCGCTGGTAAAGAGTAAGAGCTTAGACTCCATTTTTCAAATAAACCTGAAGTTCCTGAATAAATCTGGTAATACCATGTAGAGAAACAGAATTCGACACTGCGCATACTCAATAAAACATTCCTTCTGCATATAGACCTCCCGAATAACAGGAAGTGCATTATCTCTTTTCCCCAATAAAAACAACAAGACCGCAATATTGTACTTGATTATATGCTCAGATCTCAATTCAACATTGTCCTCCTCATCGGGTCTCATCTTCTTGGGGAGAATGTCGTTCAGTCTTCTCAGACAATTCAAAGCTGCCTGAGTGCATCTGTTGGATAAATACTCGCATATTGCCACGTTGCATTCGAAAGAATCGTAGTTTTGGTTCGTGCTGTTCAGTAGACTGAATATCGACTTGCTTACTTCAAGGCCTCCTTATACTTTCCCGAATTAAAATGTGTGTAAGCTTGTTCCATTTAGTTGATTATTTAATATTACCAATTATATATAAAAAACACTTCAAATTCAATAATGCTCCGATTTCCTCATTATCTCTATCGTCTTGATCATCAAACTTTGATCCTTGCTCGTGTTCTAATTCATTAGCTCCTGTGCTCTCAGCAGCTTGGCCTACAACTGGTCAGTCAGCTCCGTCTACCTCTTGATCTAGTCTTTAAAAAAAGAATTACGTTTTATCGATCCTCCCTCTGCCTATTGTCGAAGTAACTCACCAAATGGTCCAACTATCTCTACTGGTCTCGAATTCTGTTCTCCAAGATTTAGTACTCCTACCTGCATTTTTCAATATTTTCGTCCATTGTTCGATAAAATTCCCTATTATTTAATAATTTTTTCTCGAGTTCCTGCTGAACTAATAACTCCTAGCTACATTTTTCATCTGAATATTCGAGAAATCTTACTCAGCTACTCAAACCTCGAATCCAAGTCATTATAACAAAAACTAGGGATGCTTATCTTCCCCAAGTAACACTAATTCCTATTGCAAACTTCCTCAATATCCTAATTATTCTGTGCTATCCTCCTCCCCTGGTTTTACCTTCTTGTATTTACACAACTTACATATAAGAAAACAAACTTGAAAGTTGTTTAACATCCTCCTGGGATGGTCGACTCTTCGCATTCATTATTACCGTTTAAGTCTTTTATATCCTACCTTGAACAGCATCCTAAAATCTATACTCTCTTGTACGTTCATTTGTCGTATAAACTTCTAATTTCTACTTCTTGACTGTGTTAATTGTTGTGTTAGTTTCTTTTTACGCTATGCTAATGGCTCAGTCTTATCCTTTACATGGGATGCGTAAAGCTGAAGGATATCAGGATTTTGCTCAGAATATAGTAAATCCGCAACCTTCTGAACCGTATACTTTCTAATCTGATTTCTTTTTTTCATCCACTCCCAACTAAACAAATCCGCTTCAATTTTATATACCAAATAAACTTATCAACGTCCCCTCATACAATACTAATCAAAAGAAAAATGACAAAATATAGAACTTATTTACAAAAAGCAACACATAATATTTATCACTGTTGCTCACATTGAACTTGCTGTCCTCTGCCACCATGAAACTGTTGTTGGTTTCTGCTCCTAGCTTGTCCTCCTTCTGGATTGGAATTGAGATCAGCTTCATGGTAGTCTTCTAACAGCTTTACCTTGTTCTTGGTTTTAGGCTTTTCCTCCTCCATTCCCAAAATGTTCCTAACCTTTTACACTTTATCCTTTGTGAGAGCATTTTTCTTAGGGAAATCCACGAAAAATTCAATCAAAAGGTTTCCACAGCCCATCGGATCCTTATAGTAGGGCATACCCAGTCTTCTGATGGCTTTAATCTCTTTGTTGTTGATAACTTCACCAGGTGCAGTTGCAATGGTATGTTTTTTCCCGTCCAAGTGTTCAATAATCATAGTGACTCCTGTTAAAGCTTCTAATAAGCTTATTTTCTTGATAATGACTAAGTCGGCTCCTTTTCTGGTGAAAACCTTGTGTTTTTTGATTTTGACTCTGACATAAATATCACCGGCAATTATTCCAGGCTAAATTAGAAAGAAAATGTACATATTAATCGCTTTATCCCGTAAAAACGTAGTCATGTAAGTCGGGACATCCAGGTTCAACAGCAACCTAAAGTGTTCTGTCGGCTTGTTTAACCTTCTATCCTTTACAATCTTTGCATCTGTCTTATTATTTCATTATTTATCCTTGCCCTTTACAATCAGGACATTTCTGACTGCTTTGGGTGTACATTCCAGGACCTAATTGAACTAACTTCTAGATAACTTTCCTTCCTTTGCACTTCCCACATTTCTCAACATTCTTTCCACCCTTTCCATCACAAGTTTAGCAAAGCCTATATCGTGTAATTTTAATATTTTTCATAACTCCGTGATACACCTCATTCAAAGTGACTTAGGTTTCGATAAGTTTCGGTTTTCCTTTCCTTGGCCCTGATGACTGTTTCCTTCCCCTGTTTCCGATCAAGTCGAAAATGTCTCCGAATCCCCCCGCTCCACCGGGAGGTCCACCATTTTGAACGCCCTCTTCACCATACTAGTCGTAAAGTTGTCTCTTTTCGGGGTTAGACAGCACTTAATAGGCATTGGATATCTTTTTGAATACCTCTGGATCACCACCTTTATCTGGATGCGCTTTCATAGCTTTTTTCCTGAATGCTTTTCGAATTTGTTATGTAGTGGCGCTCTTGTCAACTTCAAGCAATTCGTAGTACTAAGTGGTGTTTACTTATTTTCTGTCGTTCGATTATTCCTAACTCGACATTCCTCCCATTCCACCAAACCCTCCAAAACCACCTCCGAACATTTCACCAATTCCTTACTTTGAAAAGTACTAATAAAATTAGAAATTATTTTATATTTTTCAATTTAACTTACAAAAATGACATCCCACATTTATTCTCGAAAGTTCTTGACAAGAAATTAATCAATATGTTTTTATATAAACTCTTTTGATCGGTGATAAACAGAAAAAACAACAGATTCCCTCTATTTTTCAAAAAAAAAAATTACTGATTCCTGCCCTATAAAAAATGGCGATTTTTTCTGATGAGTAGCTGAAAAATATGTACAATGAAAGAAAAGGCATCTATTTTCACTTTTTTCTCGAATCCACTCTACCCAACGGCATATCATCATCTTTTCCACTCACCATCCGATAAATTGTATCTGGATAGCTCAGCTGCCAACACAGCACCGTTGATGCTGCCAAATGAATAAACTCCTCCGAAAATGTTATCACCTCATTATGCATGTAATTCGGAAGAAAAATCTAACAGAATACCGTCGTAACTGGCCATGCCAACAAATAAAAACTTCCTATTATCCCAAACTGTCTCATAAATATCTTCTGTCTCCCCGCTGAAGACGCAATCGATTTCAAAACCCCTATTATAAAGATCCCAAACACACATATCCTTATGATAAAAAGCAGAATTCCTGTCATCGACTAATACTGATGATGCTCGTTCTCCACTTTTTAGGACAAAGAGTTCAAGACCAATCCCGCAATATTAATAAGTGCGGTCACTGTTCCAGCTATTATATAACTTTGATCGTGTCGGAGGTGAACAATGGACCAACCCCATCCAATTGACACAATCACAGTGACCACAACCCCCTCAGTCAGGTTTTTCAGGACAATGTAAAGTATCTACAAAAACACAAGTCCTTTCCCATCACTATAGTACACTATCAAATGCAGACCTTTGTAAAAATAGGCCACACCAAGACAAAACATCGATGCATACACTATTACCCTAGTAGTGTCTGGGGAACTTTGAGCAAAAGTTCTAATAATCGGTAACCCAAACTTGATTAAAACTGCCAACCATACGACAAAGACGAAAATATAGGGCGAAAATATTTTATTGTCCTCGCTAAAGTGGCTATCGTTGTTCATCATTCTCAATTTTATATCAATGCCTTCTGGAATCCCCCTGAACTACTAAACAGGTAAATCGCAGTTGAAAAGAAAAATATAGTATATTTACTCACTATCGCTCTGCTGAATTTATATCACCTTATTGGATTGAATATAGTCATTCCATTTGATGGTGTAAGCGTAACGGTAAAGTGACTTTTTTTATTAGCAAGTAGCCACATTTTTGAACTTATTATACTTGGAATGCGGGAGGACACCAAAAGACATATTCGCTGGGTATTCTTTTTATCTCCTCGGCTTATGCTGTCTATTGTATTAAGAACTTCGTACTTCAGCTAAAAACGAATGTAACCTCTACCTATCCCAAAGTCAAATTTATCTATGTAAACTGTTCTTGCGGGGTTATCAACTTATTTCAAAGGAACTATCTTCGTCACCACTTTACTTTAAACCATAGCAAACAGTAGCAAAGTTAAAACTATGATAGAAAGTAACCTCCTAACCATCTTTTTCCTTCTATCTTTTTTAACAATGTAAAAAAATATATTGATATCTATGTCTCGTTACTAAATTGTTTGATTAAATCCTAAATGAAATATTAACAAATTTTGTGTTCTTGCGCTAAAATGATTCATCTCACTGAAAATGGACCCATCCCCGATTGGAGTCTGTGCATGCAGGATGAAATTACTTGGGGATATTTTTTGTCCTGGAGTAATCTGGTATTCGATCAGAATACCAACCAACACTTAATATAGATCTACAACTCGAACAAATATGTTGTAACCATTTAAAATACCCCGAGTTTTTCATATCGATAGGTTTGATCAAATCACCATGGAATTACGAATGCAAATTCGGATTTAAAACAAATACCAATTATATTTGCACTTATCAATTTCCCTAACTTATTTAGACCTAGAGTTTAGCCTGTGATCGGTTGGGTTCACTCTCGGTGTGGATCCTCGACTTGACCGTGCTGACTCTTGACCTCAGCATATCAGAATCTCGGTAAACAATAATCGATCTGAACGATTTCTGGCAACAAGGACATTTTTTCGACTACTTTCTGTGCACGTCAAAACATCTTTTACAAAGACACATATGTCTACATGGCAAAAATATACAATCCGCAATTTCTTTCCTACAAAATATGCAATTGTCCAGCTATTATTGATGGTTTGCCCGAGTATCGCTGTTTTTATAAATGTCTCTTAGATTAAAGCTGAGAGAATTCCACTAAAAATTGTCATAAATGTCTTTACCTATATTTTCTGTCGTTTCTTTCTCCCCTAAATGCTGTAAACATTATGAACAAAAAGCGAGTTTTATTGTGATATTTGGGTGAGAATTATCGTTATATAGTCACATTTGCCCCAATTTTTCTTCGGTTTGGCTGCATGCCACTCTCCCTCAGGATCTGAAGCTGCTGACATTTTCATACTTCCACACCAAATAACGTCTTAAATTTTGACAGTCAAACCTGTTATCGATACCTTCTCACTACCACCGCAAACCACCCACAGAGTGACTGGATTCTGATTAATAACTTTCACCTTTATTATTCCTCTCTCAACACTCACCTTCATATCGAGTATCATACATGGAATACTAACTTCCTAAGGTTTGCTGGACTTTTCGTTAAATTTTTTGAACAACTCCTGGTTTTTATAAGGAGGAGCGTGGCAAAATGACAAATTTTTATCAGGAGTCACTGTTATCCCATACTCACCCGTTTCTTACATTGGTATCAGTTATTGTGTCCCCCTTGGAGATTGACTTTTGGTTTTTGGTTTAGTAAAACAGCTATTCAGTGATCCCATTTTCTTTTATTTTCTGTGGAGGTATTAGTTTAAAAACAATACTATTTTATCAGCTGATGTGACCTCACCTATATATTTTTTCAAAACTCCAAGAGAAATGTTTAGATCCCTTAAAATTGCTTTAAGTTTTGTCATTAACTGTTAACACAATGGGGATCCCAGTCGCAAATTGAAATTAAAAGAGAGATGAAGGGGAAAAAAAACCTTCTAATATATTAATAACGATATTTAATAATTACAAGCATACTAACTAAAAAAAGAGAGAATCAATGGGTAACGATTAGGCAAAATTTGATACATCAAAATACAAATACTACAGCTGCTAGACCCATCCCATTGAAGGCATCGTGGATGTTTTTCAGATATTTGGGGAGGGAAACTTCGTAATGAAAAAAATAACAGTTTAAAACGATGAAATAATAAGCATTGGAAATGCAGTGTAATAAAATCGTTGCAAGCACATGATAAAATACTACGGATTCTAACAACCAAACATCTCAACAGTATGCACCTAAATAATGAAAAATGTATCGGTATCCACATATTGGTAATATTTAAACCATGATCTTGCCAAAGATTCAACACTTTAGTACCAAGGATCCCCTATTTTTAGTAAAGATTCCCTCAAGTAGTAGAAGAAACTCTGGGCAATTCTCAGAGCCTGCGCATAAACCAGCCTCAACCTAATGGATCATACCATTATCCCGTAGTTCAACCCCCACAACATCCAGTTTGCACCAGATCGGGAAATCAAGGTTTACTGGGGCGATGTCTAAAGAACCAACTCCCATCGGAAATATTTCAAATATTTCTAGGGACATGGATTCAAACCATCCTTCTACTCTCCTTAATAACTTTCTTCCATTCGTTCAAAGTACTTATGACAATGATTCAAGCACTCAAAACCGGAAACTCAACAGCTAAAAGGCTTCAGTTTTCAATCTAGCATCTCTACTTCTATCTTACGTATCAGACAAACCCATACAATATTTCTACAATTTCTATAACATGTGTCTAGAAAGGATAAACCTGCATTAAACCCTCAAATTCGTTGAAAATAAATACAGCAGCACCTTTTTCCACTTGTTAAGAATGATGCTAGAATAGGATCCCATGAAAAGAATCGACATGAACGAAGTTATGCGAGTTTGTCTGTCCAAAGAAGTTTAATTCATCTGCAATAAAAGTCAAAGCCAAAAAACCATTGGAACTGATAGCAGGAAAAATTAGCAGATGCCAACCAGAGGTAGTGTCAGCAACAAACCTAATTCAGTTAAAATCTCTTTGAAAAATTGAACTACCCACCAAACAATAAAATATTCATGCTTATACATTGTCAAGCAATGGAAACAAGTAATTTACTGACCCCTATTTTTTAAAATATTAAATGACTTAAAAACTATCTGTTAAACCTAACAAAATCAAAAGCATCCTTTTCAACCCTAATAACCTTTCCAAACTAGGCACCTCTTCCTTCCAAAGAAGAGTATCAGAAAGCTAATCTTTGGGTGTATCTGAAAAGTCCTCCATGAATTATCTCAAAAGTCTGTCGCAGGAAAGGAACCGTAAAAAAATAATTAAGATGATCTCGTCAGTATAAGTCGGTAATTTTTAGGAGTAAAGTTTAGAAACTCTAAGATCTGAAATGGTGGAGAATATTCAGGAGCTAGAGTACCACTACCATCAGCTACAAAAAAGCGCATCAACCGGAAAAATCGCCCGACCCTCCATCAAACACAGCATAGTCCCTCGTTCCCGAATCTGCCTAAACTAGCAAAGACTAACCAGAAATAATACAAGATCAAGCTTCCTATCAACCCTGTCAGGAAGTGGATGTCACTCAAATAATCAGGATAAAATGCAAATCATACCACTCTGCCAATAAATCAGAAACAAAAAGTTTAAGAGAAGAAGTACAGACTTATGTTTTTTATCCTAGGAAAAGGAATTAATGTTTGTAGTATCAACACTAGATAGGTTCAGATCAGATGAACTTGCTTTCGATTTTTTTTTATTTGAGGGAAGCTTTGGATTTAAATTTACCGTTTTTGCTCTATAATTATAAGAGTTTTAGTAACCATGACAGATAAAACAAAGGAACTAAGATAATTCACAAAAGAAGTCGACGCCATTAGGTATAAGGCAGTCAAGATAAAACCGCTAAAGGCATAATAATAACTCTAAAGAATTCTAAACGAGAAATTCTACAACCCATACGACGTTCTACAACTAGATTCATCAGCAACCGAATAATAAATCCGTAAACAGTTCAAAAACTTTTCAATTTTACTCCATCCAGATAAATGCAAAGATCCCAAGGCCAAAGATGCATGGCAAATTGTCTAACAAGCACATAAAACTCTTGTAGACCCAGACAAAAGAAAAGTGTACTTAAGAATCATGAAAGAGGCCAGAGAAAGAACATAGTTCGAAAGATAGAAATAGAACAAGAAAAGACTCAAAAATGGACAGTTAGAACTTGACTAATCTACTTTCCACTAGCAATATCATGAAAACTGCTTGAATATTTTTAAGGATCTCGAGGAAAAAAAGGATCACCTTGTCAAAATTCAGCAATCGCAGCACAATAAAAGGATGGAATAACTCGAAACCAAAAAAATGGTCTAACAATTCAAGGTTCTAACCGAAGAGTAGTGGGAAAGAAGCCGGGATAAAAGAGTCTCAAATTGGAGGTAATTCAGCAAACAAAAATTTGTTGTTGGATCAAAAAGGAGTAATGGAGCTATAAGACCACCTCCTGTTATTGCCCAAAATCGTCCTCATTACAGCATAGTCGAAGACAAAAAGAAAAACCTGTGATTCAACATAAAACAGCGAACATATTGGTCGTTTAATCATTTTTCGCTCCATGCCGATAAACCTGATTCTATCAGTTGATCAATAAATTGTTTTTCTTAAATTTTAATTTGGAATGTTTGTGCCACAATTAACAAAATCCTTCTTCGGAGTAATTCGGACAAAAAGAGTAAGATTAGGGAGACCAGGAACTTCCTTAAAGATGGGCTTCCTGGGAATGGCAAATATCGGAAAAAGCAGTACTTTTAATCTTCTTTCGGACTTAAATGTGCCAGCAGAAAACATACCATTTTGCACCATCGATCCCAATACCGCTTATATCAACGTAGACGACGAACGTTTCAAATCGCTATGCTAAATGTATAAACCAGCAAAATAAACTGGTCCTATACTCAGGATCGTGGATATCGCTGGATTGGTGAAAGGAGCTTCTGAAGGATTTGGCCTTGGAAACTAGTTTCTTTCCCACGTAATGCAGGTGGATGGCCTTTACCATGTTGTTCGAGCTTTCTAAGGGTAGAACATAGCTCATACTGAAGGATCAATGGATCCTATCAGAGACATAAAAATCATTAAAGAGGAGTTAATTCAAAAAGATCTATAAATTGTCACCAAGAAAGTCAAAGAAATGTCAGGTAAAGCTTCAAGAACCCAGGATCAAAATCTTAAAAGAGAATTCGAAGTTATGAAAAAAGTACATGCTCTCCTAAAAGAGGGCAGGTAAATCCGAAATTGCCAGTGGAACGTTCAGGATATCGAATGTCTAAATAAATACCTATTCTTAACATCAAAACCCATGATTTATCTCCTGAATATGTCTACAGAAGACTATCTCGAGGATAAACTCAAGGATTCGTAAAAAATCGTCGACTAAATTACTGAAAATGGAAAATTCGACACGAAAATGATTAAGTACTCAGTGGAATACGAATAATCCGAGAAAACATAAAAAAGCAAAATAAACGAAATAATTCGGTCTGGATATTAATAACTGTAGATTTGCCATTACTATACTGTTGGAACGGACGAAGTAAGAGCATGGGCGGTGAGGACCGGTGATACTGCAATGGAAGCGGGAGCAAAAATTCACTCTGACTTTTCAAGAGGATTAATCAACGTCGATGTGATTCATGCTGATTCACTAATTTCGCATCCCTAGTACACTGATAAACTCAGTAAGCATCTCAAAAAAGAAGGGAAAACCTACAAAGTGAAATAGGGCGATATTTTGCATTTTAATTCAAAGTTCAAGTGATGTTTAGAGTTAACAAACTTTAAAATACGAGACTTTCAGCTACTTTTGAAGTAATTATATACCTAAAAATCTTGTTTCCATCATTTTTAAAAGGAAATTGTTTTTTTTTACATCTCCAAAACATCTCAAATGAATCGGAATTTAATTTGCTAAGCAACATTCTATACCATAATATTTAAATAAAAGTAAAAATAAATGTAGAAAATGGTGGGCTAGACCTCGATTGACGAATTGAGCAAATATTAATACGTAAGAGGAATGGGTGCCTATCGACCACATTTCGAAGGCATCAACTAGCACTACTATCCGCTCTCTAAAAAGGAAACATTTCTGAACGTCATCATAATCCTAGGTGCCATCGGCGTTGTCCTTAGTATTATGATCGGATTTATCTTTTGGGTTCTAGCCTCTGGAACTGAAATTTTTGTAATTGTCTGGGTTTCCGTTTCTCTTCTTTTGTTTGTGCTCTCGATATGGTTCCTTTATTACTGGGGAAAGGACAGGAGAAAACTATAGAAAATGATGATCGAGTAAAGTAACCAAAAACAACAAAGAATGATCAAAAAAGGCTGAGTTTCTATCGTTCTGATCTGCCGTTCACTTCTTTTTTAAATTTAAACCTCATTCTACTTTTTGCCCTTTGAAAATATACTAATTGAAATAGTACTGATGCAAACTATCAAAAAAGATGCTGTTAGTTAAGAAAAAAAACATCACCCTTCTGTCATACTGTCTTCTGCCAGTTCTGGAGACTAAGATATCACATCTTTGCTCAAATATTGACTTTTTTTCTCTTTAAACGCTGCTTTACCCCACTAAATCTCCTCATCACACACAAGACCTCTCAACTAATCCCTACTTTATTCAATACTCTCAGTGTCAATGTTTGACAAATCAGTTTTCGACTATCTGCTTTATTTTACGTCCTCTATGGGCTTTAAGTCTTCGAATTGGAAGCAAAAAGTGTCAATTTGATCAGCAAAAGCCTGGATAACCCCATCAAAATCTACTTTTATAAATTCCACATCGAACTTCTTAACCAGTTCCATCTAATTTATTTCCTTCTTGAAGTTAACAGGTATTCTCCCATTTTGAAATTGAGTCAGTTTCATATAGATTGCTCCAACTTTTAGCTGAATCTTCTGTTAAAACTCCGCAATCTTTTAATTCAAATACTAAAAACTCCTCGCTCTACGATCCTCTATAACTCTGATCAATTCCTAATAGTAAAAGTTATGTTGCCTCTTCTACTACTCTATTTCTTCCCGAATGATTATGGCATACTTTTTCAAATTCTCCATATACTTCTCATAGGACTTCGAAATAAACTGAACTTACTCTATTTGCTCTGGAGTAAGATTGCCTTTGGATAAATTTTGCATATTGACGTGATTTTTAGGAACGACTGGCTTCTTTGTTGGTTTCGGACTCTTCGCATTTTTACCTGTACTTTGTAACAAATTGTCCTCAATCGACTTATGCCTCTCGTGCTGAGATGGATTATGGTAATTTTTGATAGTCTTGGCAATCGGAGAGTTCTTAGCCTTTAAATCCTGCGTGCTCTTTTTCATAATCTGCCCGCTAATTGGAATCGTTAGGATGTAATATAAGTGGGGGGAGAGCTAAATTAAACTAGAGATTATTTAACTAAAATCCAATCATTTATGTACTAACCTTTTTAATCTATCACTAAAAATTTAAATTATCGAGTATATCTCTTTTGGACATTTTTGCTTTCAAATCGAAATTCTCTATCGATTTTATAAGACCCTATGACATTTTTTTCCGACCCTTGCAAATGTAATAAAACTCCGAAGAATGTCTACGACTTGAATCTGGCTTAAATCTAGCTACTCCATTAAAATTTAACTCTAACAACATAAAGAACGATCTCTATAAAATCCCATCCAAAGATTTCATTACAAGATTGCTATTTTTTGCTCCCAGTTTTCCTGATAAACCTAAACACATCTTATTTAGTTGGTGGAGTTACAAGTGGTTCTGCTCGACTTCTCCTTAAAAATTGGGTGCCATGTCACTCAAAACAGTATCATACCTTCCATGCTTTTCAATCAGCATTCGATGAAGCGCAACATCTCTAGCATCATTGCGATAAAACTCAACTCCCTGAATAGACTTCATCTAACTTTCCAAAATCAATTTACATCCAAAATATCCACAGCAACCACTTTACAGTCTGGTTTTAACCTCAGTGCCACCTATGACCAACTTCCAGGGGCAGATCCCAAATCCAGGATGTTATCACCCAGAATGCCATATCTTTTTTCCATTTCCTGCAGTTTAAAAGCTGCACGACTTCGATAACTCATCTGTTGAGCCTTCTTTACATATGGGTCATTTATATGACTTTTAAACCAGCCTCTTTTGCTTTGAGTGAAAAAATACCTCATTTTTTTGTATTTGTTATTTTTTTTGTCTTTTTTAATTAAGAATCAAAATTTAAAACCACAAAATCTACCAGGAAAATCATAAACTCTAAAATTAACATCACTCTTGTAATTACACAGGAACATCCATGAACGATAAGAATATCGAACTCGCTTCCAATATCATAAAATCCTCATATATACAGCTTGGACAAAACTCCCTTGCAAAAAGAGAAAACATCCTCAAAGAAATCCTGTCTCAAAGACAACTACCGTAAGATGGACTCGATGATATCACCATCAGATATTTTCTGGACACTTTCGCCCTCATGGACAGCAACAATTTCAGCTAAAAAACCGGAGTGGGGTAAAGATAATCCAGAGTATTTTCCAACTTAGTGAAATAAAGACATTTTCACATGGGTCATGGCATCGGTATTGTTACTCAGATAATTCAGGGAGAAGTGGCGATATCATGGCTAACCAACCCAAAGCAGCAGGCAGCAGTCTTCTATTACAAATAACCAGATTTCTAACAGTAAGTGCTCTCAAATAACTCAATTATGACTTTGTACATGATGTTTTACTCCTTCCATTAGCCACTGGAATGTCTCTAGCATTATCTTTCCTCGTACTTGCCTAGATATAACCCGAAAAAAAGTATGTCATTTGGTCGAGAATCGACCAGAAAACCTGTCTGAAATCCATCGGAACAGCCAACCTAAAACCAATCGCAATATAACTGATCCAAAAAGACAACTATTTGATCTGCGATCACGAGGCGATCTAAGCAAAAATATAAGAAATAGGAGCTGAAAAAATACTCTGCATAGTCTCAACAACCAGTTGTTTTGCACCCAGAGTACCTGACGATGTTTAGAAAAACAGCCAAATTGCCAAAAAACACAAAATATTTCACGTTGTCAACAATGCCTACGGAATCTGGTGCAGCAAAATCGCTCATAAAATAAAATAAGGGGTTAGAACTGGAGAGTGCACAGTTGTCGTTCAAAGCACAGATAAAAATTTTATGGTCCCAGTTGGAGGTTCTTTGATTTTCACTCAAGATAAGAAACTCTTAGATAAAAGTAAGCATTTTTAACATTATTTTTTTAGTATCGGCAAAATATCCCGGAAGAGCAAATGCCAGTCCCATCGTTGATATGTTCATAACCTTGCTTGCAATGGGAAAGAAGTCGATAAGAAAACTGCAAAAATAGCGAAAGTAGTGCTTTCAGTATATGAAAACTAAAGCTATTTAAACAGCTTAGAAGTATAAATGCAAAGTGCTGGAATCACCGCTAAATACAATCTCCATGGCAATGAACATTCAGAATCTGAACTTGGAAGATGCTGGGTAACTGGGATCTATCTTGTACAGTAAGAGAGTAATGGGTCACCGAATTGTTAACAAGGATGATAATAAGACTAAGGTTATCGGGATTTAATTTCTTAATTACGGAAGCCATAGCAACACTTATACCGAATTACCATATATTACTTTTGCCAGTGCCGTGGGAACAACCAAAGAGTAGTTAGATGCTTTCTTTGAGAGATTTGATAAGAGTGTCAAATAGATTAGAAAAAAAGAAGCTAAATCGAAGGAAAAGAACAAATAAAAATCGGAGTAAATACCAAAATAAAAATTGTTAAAAGAATAAGTCAAAGAGTCAGAGTCTAAAGTTCTCTTGTAAACCTAAAAAATATAGAAATAGGAAAAAACAATTGAAAAAGACCAATAACCACAAATAATTTTACATCGATAATAGTCCGACTAAGAATGATAACAAAAAAAGTCACACCATAGAAAAAAATGATAATGTACTCATCTATCTAATCTGTAAATACTATTTTTTTTATATGATTATTTTTTCAGTCAATATACTGCGGATTTACATTAACATGCGCAACAAGATCGATAGGAATACCAACATCCAGGGGAAGTTCAACATAACTCAAA
>JAOWAT010021015.1:0-12231 GCA_028571025.1 Longipedia americana | reverse complement strand
TCAAAGGACCTAAATAATCCCCCCCCCATCCTGGGCTGTTTCTAGACCGCGACGTGCTACGCACTCGCGGTAATAAAGCAAAATGTAATATTTTACAACTAACTTTTGAAAACGAGGTAAAACTAATAGGAGACAGAGAAAATCTTTCTTATTCAGGCTTTTACTTTTTTCAAAAATGTTGAAGAAATTTGGAGAAACAAAAACTATTTGAGAAATTTACCGTATTTTGTAAATATTTTCGTTATATCCATATCATTAGGAACTTTTATATTATCCAATGATTCAAATACTGATCTAAGGCCCGGGAAGTTATCTGGCAATATTTCCGGCAATAAAAAATATTGCCGGAAATATTGCCATCATAATACTATGTTGGCAATATTTCTGGCAATATTTTTATCTGGCAATATTTCCGACAATAAAAAATATCGCCGGAAATATTGCCAGAAATATTGCCAACATAATACTATGTTGGCAATATTTTTTGGCAATATTTCTGGCAATATTTTTATTTCCAGAAATATTTCCAGATAACTTCCCAGGCCCAACCAAATAAAATCCCAATTTCTCTTAATCCAGGTTTATGCTTCATCTCCATGTCCAACCGCCTGGGTGAATTGTCTCAGGACAACAGCGTCATTCGGACCTCTTCGGGTGAATCGCGCGTCTTCCCCTCATCGCATCTCATTAATCCATTTCTCAATAAAATGTACCTCATGAGGATATTTGATATACCATACATGAATTTGGCAGGTATGACATCTTTGGAGATTACACAAATTGTAAATAGATTTAACAGATTTTAAGCTGCAAGAAACCCAAGGAACTGAAGCAATTAATCATTTTTCTAATGGTCTGGTTACACGAGAGATAAAAACTTGTACAAGATTTTATCTTGTAAAAAAAATAATTGCTTTTGCAAGATTTTAAATGAAAATTACTAAATGCGTATTTTGCATTTTGCAATATTTTTATCTTGTACAAGAAAAAAAAATGTGCAAGAAAAAACTTGGACAAGAAATAATCTTGGACAAGAAAAAACTTGTACAAGTTTTATCTCTCGTGTAACTAGACCATAACACCAATTGTAATTTGGTAATCAAATTTTCACTTAAATTTTGAGATACATCTTCAAAACAATTTTATTATTCATTTTACTTGTTTATTTTCCATAGTTTCTATCTTTTGGAAACGAATGTTTACATATTTTACTTTAATTATTTTTTGTAATTTTTTTGACATGTTTTACAACATAAGCAGTTTACAGGACCAGTTTTCAGTAATTTTTTTTGCGTCTCTAAAGAGAGCATTCCTTTCTTGGACATTTAGTACAACGCCAAAATAGGCGTCCCAGCGGATTTTAAGTCTGAGACAATTTTTTTCAAAATTTAAGCAATTGTTCACTCAATTTTATGGCAAATTCTGAAGCCCTGTGCAAAGTTTCAGACTCAGGAAATGACTCAAATGTGCGCCATTGGACAAAGCAAGTCCGATTTTTCCTGTTTTATGAAGTAAAATGAAAAAGTAAAATGATATTTTCTCAATTTTGCAAATTTTTCCTCAGACTTAAAATCCACTGGGACACTTCAAATATGCTAGAGATATTAGGAAGGAGATAACTAAATGTTCCGAATGGACAGTTGAAATGAAATAAATTTTGCTTTTTCAAGCTTGAACATTTCCAATGTAAGTTATGGGCCAAAATTGATTATTTTCGAGAAATTTTAATTTTCTTGGAGATTATTCTAATTTACGCCGGTCTCGCGTTATAAGAACACAGCTTTTGCTCCACCATTTCACTCAGGTCAAATATCATGATCGGTGTAATATCTAAAAAAAATCTTTGATATAAATTAATAAGATCTAGACGAGCTCATAGAATAACAAACCGATAGCGAGGTCTCTGCCCGAGTCCACGGGATTGACTATATTTCTGAGCTCACAAATTTGGACACTCCCGGGCAACGCCTGGGATTCTGCTAGTTTTAATAAAAACTGACAGTTTTCATGAACAATTTTTCTAAAAACTCAGAAAATTTCAGAAAAACTGTGTAAATTTTTCCAGACATCCAAAAAATTGAAAAACTGAGCAAAATTTTGCGAAAACTCGTTAATACAAATTTTTTTGATTCTGGAGTGTACTAAAACGTGCGAAACAAATCCCTGATGAGTCCATCTGGAATGTTTAGTTATCTGTTCTCTAAAACAGATTTGCTCTTGCACTAATAGATCGATGCGGAGGTTGCGTGATTCTACTTTTTCTGAATGCTCAAAATAGCTTTAGGGTATATCATATAAAGTCGTATCACGTAACCTCTGTATCGATCCATTGGAATTCTTTCTTCCAGGTTCCGACATCCAGCCGAACCGCGACCACGTATTCCACATCACTTTCCCCTCCGAATGGAAACCCTCCGATCTCTACTATCTCTTCTCCCCCTTCGGCAACATTTACATCAGCTGGATTGACGACACTTCCGCCTTCGTGTCGCTCAACCAAAGAGACAATTCCAAATTAGTATTATCCACACTAGATTGCTCAAATGTCTACAAGATCATACCTTACGGGGTGTATAAAGGTAAGTGACTTGAAAACTGTCTCAATCAAGAATTGATTTATTTTTGGTTGAGCTAATTTCAAGTTTAGTAAAGATTTTGAAAGTTTTGAGTGTTTAAAGCACATTGAGACAAAATTTAAAATTTAATAGCCCTCTTACACTACCAGATATCGACGATTAATTATCAGCAATAATTCGTACAGTGTAACATACAGGACCATGAAAGTTTGATCAGATGTAATGTATACAATTAATGCAGGCTATTATTGCCAATTTAAAAAAAATGCCCAGGCTTTTTCTTTTACACATTTGTCACCTGGCCAAAAATCAAAAGCTCTCGTATTTCTCAGTTTTCACACTTTTCTAGCTCAGTTTTTGGAAAACTCAGTTCTAAGAAATTTGATCAAATTTTGGAAAATTTTCTTCAGTTTCTGAAAAATTGCCTAATTTCTTGAAAATGGTGCTGATTTATGCCAATATTTGACAAATTAATGAAAGAATCGGGTCACATTTGCACTAAAATGTGAAATAATTCAATTATATGGCTAAAACTTTGAAAAAACTATGGTTACAATGAGCTTTTTGAAAATTCTGAATTGACACTACATGGAGATCTCGTAGTTCTGAGTTTTTGAGAATTTTCCTCAGTTCCTTGAAAAATTTCAGCTCAGTTTTTGAAAAATTTTGTGTAAGAAAAAGCCTGATGCCCCTTTGTTATTGTTAACCATGTTGCATTTATAACCTAGTCCATTTGCCTAGTCACAAGCCGCAAAAATCAAAAATATGAAATGATCAAACTGGGAAAAATTCACCCCAATATTTAATTCATCAAATTCCTTTCTTCCTCTTTTCAGGTATCGACTGCTCAACAACTGGCATCACACCCATGGTGGAAAAGAAAGTGTTCGGCTTCGAAGACCTGGACAAGTCCAATTCGTCTTTACGGCAAACGCGGCAGGAACAAACGCCGAAGTCTTCGGCACCTTCAAGTGACGCCGCCGATTCGGCTGCCGTGCCCAGCCGTGATAAGACGAGAAAAAGAAGCGCCTCGCCGAGTTACGAGTTGATGAAGAGGCAGAAGAGCGCCGAAAATGTGCAGGGGAGTTCGGCGGAGGCTGGAGGAAGTAGTGGAGAAAAGGCGAAGGTGTTTGAAGAACCGCCATGGGATTGAATTGAGTGCAGTTATTTTGGTACAATGAAAGACATCGATAGATTCCGTACAGGGGGAGTCATTTTTGAAGAATTCTAGAAATAGATTTTCCTCAAAATTTTAGAATATAATTTTTTTATCACCCTTTGTGTTCCATTTGAATTTCAGAAAAATTTTACTTCATGAAGAAAAAAATTTACTTCATACGGGTCAAAAATGTAAACAACCCCAAATGTTCAATTTTTTATGAAGTAATTTTTTTATGAAGTAAAATTTTTCTGAAATTCAAATGCAACACAAAGGGTAAGGTAAAAACCATACCCTGAAAATTTGAAAAAAAATCTATATTTAGAAATCCTCAAAAAAATGTCTCCACATTTCATTGATATGCCTATGAATCTTTCGATATCTTTCACTGTAGTTCATCAGCAAAGCTAAATAACGAGAAACATAATCAAGAGAGCACAATTAGTTTGTGCTTACAACCGTAGTGAAGTGATTTTCAAAAGTGAATTTGCTAAAATTTTGTCATTTTGTAGAAACAATAGCAAAGAAAATACACTTTTGAAAATGAAAGTACAGGACTGTGAAAACTAATAAAACTGTGAAGAACTAATAAAAAAGATCTAAACACGACCAATAAATAATTATTTTCGACTTTTATGTCGGGACATGATTTGAAGGAGTAATTTATTTGTCTGTAAGTAATATTGAAGAAGTTTCAATAAATTGAAAAGTAGTAAAGATATATTGAGTTTTAATAAGATCAATACTGTTATGTGTAATCTCTAAAGACTTTCAGCATAGTAGGGTTTCTATTGTATATACTCCTGAAAGTTTTTGGAGATTACACATTTCATTGAATGATGATCGTTCCAATGTTGAAAAATTTCCAGGGTGTAATTTTATGCAATAATACAGTTCAATTGGTTGAGTATACAGTTGTGTTACACGATTTAATGACATCTCATGATTTAACGACACAGAATGCCTCCATTTACTAAATAAGCTGTTGCTATTTAATGTCATCTCTAGAATAGGGTGGCGCCACGTTGGAAAGTTGGAAAAGGGTAAAAATAAGGTATGGGTACTTTAAAGTTTTCTTCAGTACAGGCTTTTTTCACTTAATAAGACGTCACTTTGTGCCATCTTATGAAGTAAACTTTGCCTGCTCAGGGCTTGGCCTAATGAGATTATTTTTGAAATTTTTCTTCACCAAGCCTAATTTTTTACCCTTATTTAACTTTTCTGAGTGGTACCACCTTGGTACAGGTCATTTTAAAACTTTACTACATAACTTAGTCCAGACTCAATCATCTCACGAATTAACGACATTTTCCATGCCTCCCAAACGTGTTGCTAAATCAATTCACCACTGTATTGTAAAATGTGCAAGCACATTTATAAAAAATACACCCAATCAGTTTAGCTACATATTTGAATTACAGTTTTTAATTTGTACGGAAATAAGATCAATCTTATGCGGAACATCGGCTAAGACGAATTTTATTTTGAATTAAAACTGCCTATATTGGGGGATCAACGTCTTTTCTATCTCATAACAATGTTGTCTTTATCCATTGTATTCACTGGAGTGTTTTATTAGAATAGAAACCCTTCAATGATTCACTGTGAGCAACCAGCTTGAGACGATGCATGAAACCCCCTCTCCCTCCCTCCCACCTGTGTTTTGTCTTCTTCTTCCTCGTCTTCATCATCATATCAGTCAGTGTATTTCGAGAAGGAATCCCAAAAGGGTCGTTGAAAGTGCGTTCGGTTCATATTAAGCACATGCCGCTTGGAGCAGTGTTGACTGTGTTTTATCCGTTTGAACTTTGATGGTTTTGGGTTTGAGTGTGTGTTAAAAGGGCTTGGAATGGGGTTTAGAAACAAACAAGGATCACAATAAAAATATTGGCAACTTTCAATGCAGGCGTTTTTACAGAATTTTTGAAAAAGCAAGACCAAAATCAGCAAAGAAACATCATTTTCCCTCAGAGACACAAGATCTTTTGGAAAAAACAAAGTTTCTAAAAATTGTTGATGTAAATTGTGAGATTGACAATGAATTCCGTAAAAGCTAGAAGAGAAGAGAGGAACAGAATCCGCAAATATCTCCAGCATCTTTGAAGATGGAGACATGTATGATACCATTTTAGAATCCTTTATTCTTTGTGATTCTAAAATGGTATAATACATCATTACAGCTTTCAGGATGCAGAAGATATTTACGGATTCTGCTCCTCTTTTCTCTTCTAGCTTTTGTTGAATTCATTGTCAGAGCCACAATTGAAACAAATATTCAGAAACAAAAAGGTTTCAGAAACATCTTGTTTCAAACCTAATTTGTTTTTGAAGTTTTTTTGACTGAATGAACTTTCTCGGAATTTGAAAACATTGCCCCAAGCAATGTTTTCCTTGGCAACATTTTCTCATCTGAAACAAAGCCTTAACACAATTGTGTTCAGAAAAGAACTCCGTCATGAAAAGATTAATGTACTTGCTGATCAATTCTTTGTGAAAGCCCTGTTGCAGTTCGAGCATTTCGGATTCATGATTGAAATAACAACAAAAACAACAGCAACAACAACAACAACAAAAATAACAACAACAGCAGCAGCAGCAACAGCAACAACAACAGCAAAGCACAAGTACTACATCCCTGTTTCTCTGTTCCCACAGAACACCATTCTTGATGCCATACCTGACTTTTTTGACATCATTTAAATTCATATTATTCTCCGTTGTGATCCCTCCATGTACCACCATAATCCTGGACTCAATAAGATGAACAACAGGCATCCATTTGAAGACTTCGGCAAAGAACTCCGTCATGAAGATATCATTGTACTTGGCGATGAGTTCTTTGTGAAAGCCCTGTCTCTGATTGAGCGTATGTGATTCGTGATTGCCGCGATTGAGGAAGACGTAAGACGGGTAGAGCAGTTTGAAGCAGAACAGCAGGAGGATGCACTCAACGGATTTGGTGCCTTTGTCAACGATGTCGCCGTTGAATAAGTACAGGTTGGTGGCAGAAGGGGTGCCTGGAAGAGAAATTCATACAGTCAAAGACGGATTTAGCGACAAAGTCGGTGCAATATTGGTGTCGCTATTTTTACACTTTTAACGACAAAGACGGATTTAACGTCATTTTTCAATTGTAAAAAAATTTCGTTCCCAGCTATGTCGCTAAATCCGTCGTAAACCATCGCTATATCCATACTGCTGCTAAAAATGTACAACGCTAAATCCGTCTTTGACTGTATTTATGTATTACTAGCTGAGTGCCCATCAGCGTTGCTGGTGATTTTGAGTGTACTTCCAGTTAGGAAATATTTACTTCCAGTTGGAAAATGTCCATATATTGTGAGCTCGGGCAGAGCCCTCGCTTCTGGTGCATAGTCCTAAAAACCTTTATAGACTTCATTTTCATAGGGGGACATAAATTAAAAATTCTATAGCCATTCCGGTTGAAAAAGGTCTACTTCCGGTTAAAGAAAGGTTTATTTCCGGTCCAAAAACCTCATAAAAGTAATTTCTGAGGTTACAGGAGTCAAAATATACAATTTTTGAGTACTTCTGGTTTTACTTCCGGTTGGAGCACTTCCGCTTCTGGTCTAAAACCATCCTTGGACCATCAGGGGTATACCTACCGATTCCACGAAACAATAATATTTTAGTCAAATTTCATATTCTTGGCTGTGTTTCTTGAAAATTTTGAGCTGAGTTTTGAAAAGATTTTTTTGTAAATAAAAGCCATACCAAAATTTGGAATTACAAAATAAGAGGGGATTCTGTGAAGAGGTACATACAATAAATTGTAATACATGTACCAGGAAGAAAGGGAAAAGGGAAGGGATGATTTTATGAATGAAAGTGATGACACGTACGATTTCATTCAACCTACAACTGTCACTAAGAAAGAAATTATTCCATAAAATCTTACCTCTTAATTTCAAAATTTTGAGCAAATCGTAATACTGTCCATGAATGTCGCCACAAATATTGATCATAGCCTCCTTGGGCAACCTAATGTCCACCAACATTGGGGTGTGACGAAAAAGTTTTTCAATCTTGCCAAGCAGAATGTAAACAACTTTCCTCTGGAGTAATCCATCTTTTAGGAAGAACAGTTTCAATTCCTCAAGGAAATCCTCTGTTATGTTTGTGTCAATGTTTTCTGACGGGCGACAATGGAGTTTGAAACATGTTTCGAAACATTTATTCCGAAAAAAGAAAAAAGTTATAAGATCTTAAAATAATGAAAGGACTGTGCTTTGAATTGAATTTTTAAAGATATTTGGTCAAACATTAAATGTTAATTTTTAATTAGAGAAAAAATTTTAAAACATGTTTTCAAAATGTTTTAAGCTCTTTTGTCGCACCTAAATGAGGTCCAGTTAGTTTGTTTTCTATCATTTGATCATTAGATTCAATAACAAAATCATGTCCATAATCGATAAACGATGCAAATAAAGAATTTTTAGGCCTCAGAGTCCGTCTAATGTTCACTTTTCCATAAAAAGCAACGTAATTCAAGGAATGTTTACACTTTTTAGCTGCATTTATATTCAAGCTTGACAATTCGCCTGTAATCTTGGCCAATTTCTCCATATTGTACACTGTAAGAAATTAAGCAGTCAAACTATTTTAAAATTCAAGAACAGACTTTTCTTCACTTGCTTTGGCATATTTCTCCATTTTTATGCACAGTCAGAACAAAAATTCAACACTTTATTGTGTTAGATTATAAGCATACCATTTCTTCAATTGTTTTGGTATTGTAAGTTCCTTCATTTTAAACACTCCAAACTTGGACCATTCTCCTTCAATTTACACAGACACTATATTCTTCTTATTGCATTGACTCTTAATTAATTTTCATCCGTATATCAAAACTTAACAACAACAATTTTCTTAATTTCTCAACTTCCACACAAAGTATGATTTCGTTTTCACTTTCCAGACTCGACAAGGCCTCTGTTATTTTGTTAATTTCCTATTCTTGCACAAAGTGCTTATATAACCTTTTGGCCTCTTTCCACTGGTTTTTTATTGCTATGTCATTATATTGAACCATAAAGTAATTCCATGTTTTTTCGTTCCAATGCAAAAAGACAGAGGAGAGAAAGAGCCTTATTGTTGCAGATTTGTGCTAAATAAAGTTAGTATAGAGATATCATCAGCTGACATTGCCTATATCATGATTCAGAGCAAAAGCAAACAGTCTTTCCAAGATATGACAAGTAAGGGAAAAGAGAGAGTAAGTGGAAAGACCAAATGAAATTGATCCCTTTTGTAAGAACCTTCTTTCTGAGCAGAGAAAAGGATAAAGTTTCAGATCTTCATGTGTAATCAAAGGACAACCCACTGACTACACTAATGTAAGTTTTAAAAGAGTATACATTTTTGAATTTGAAAATTTGGAGGGAAGGATAGAAATTATAGAAAATGTCAGTATGAACAAATTAGTACAATTTCAGTGTCAATTTTCAGTTAAGATTAAACAACTACTTTGAAGACATATATATTTTGTGGTGTTGACTTTTATAGGAAAAACAAATAAAAGGAGAAAGAAAAAGGAGTGTGTAATATCTTATTATAACCCACTTCCTACTGCAATTCCCAAATTATATAATTCATTCCTCTAGCTTCAAGGATGTATAAACATTGCACTCTCCTCCCTTATTGATCAATTCTTGTCACCAAAAAGAATGATAAAGTAACTTCGTTACTTTGAGAAAGTAAAGGCTCTTCACATTTCCCTCTTGTTGAGTCTGCAGCACAAGCGCTATTCAGACATAAAAAGAATGCCATACTGACGTGTATCAGCGGTCAGATAGCAATTGATAAGGAGACTTGAAGTGATGTTCTACGCAGCTTTGTTTGATTTGGCCTTTTCTCTCTTCTTTACACCATCACAGTGGAACATTTGACATCTTGACTTTCTCATAAAATGAAACGGTGCCTATGACCCACTGTGCATCCCTCTCTGTTCTAAAGAATCTCACTAAAATTTTACAAAAACAACTCTTACACTTTCAGAAGTGAACAGAATGTCAAACCCCATTTTTAGTGGTTACCCTCTAATTGACTGATAATAGTCTGAGTTTTATAATATTTCAATTCTTTAGATGCATGAAATTTTTGATTTTTTTTAGCTGAGTGTAATGTTCCTTGAATCAAAGGTCAGTATAATAAAGTAGGTACTGGGGACTCTCGATTGTCCAGAGGCAACAAAGTAAATCAAAATACAAGTTTTCAATTTCTATCATTTAGTGTTTTATTCTATCATTTGAAAACCAATACAAAAGCAAAGGCAAACAGATCAAATAACTAAATTAAAAGATTGTAATATGGCATCTAAAGGTGATTGAGCTCTTTTTAAAGTTACATACATTATTTTGCAAAGACATTATACATAATTATATGGAAATAAGAACACTATATCTTTTAAGATTTTTGACAGTTTACGTGCAGGTCACTTAAAGGTGGATTAAAAAATCACAAAGGGGTTCCGAAAATCAATTAGTCAAGGAGTTCTATAATATTAAAGAACTCCATGAATTAGTATTAGTAAATGTATGGTGAAGTGAGAGAACCACCATTCATAGAAATTTTTGTTTTACAAATTCAAATTTCTTGTCTGTTGCATTCTCCGTTTATTCAAAAGCAATTTTTCAGCTTCATTAGAATTTGATAATGTAAATGTTTAAAATTTCCTTTTAATGCTGGCTTCTTTTGTCTCAGTGATTTGTAATGTTACATTTTTTTGAAGAAAAATCGTGCTATAAAATAATTGAGCCTTGCTCTCATATACCGATTCGTTTTTAAGTAAGACTCATTTTCTATTCAAGAATATATTAGACAAATGTAAAATAATGGATGAATAATATGAATGTTAAAACAAAATCAAAGCACTAAGAAGTATTTGTGGAACTTTAAAATATTAAGCAATTCTATCTCACAATGTAGGAATGTAATTTTAAGATTTCTTGAGAAAATATTAGAAGTTAAGGGTGAATATATATCTCTGTCAAAAGAGTGGACCATTCATAAAAGTGGACAGTCTACTTTTTTGATAGAGATATTAGCCCTAACATCAATTAAATGTCTTTGATTTAAATTTTGATAAATCTGATAAAAAACTTTATAATTTTCATGCTTGTTATGCAGGAAGACAATTCTCTAGTTTACTAATTCAATTCTAATTACTTTTTAAGTAGATTCAGAAAAATACGTACATTAAATAAATTTAGCTTTTCACTAACTTTTGGCATTTGTGAAGAAATATTTGTATTTATAATATAATTAATTAGTATTCAAACTTGTAAAGCTCTCTTATTTGCATTTCTAAATCTATTATTTTACATTTTATTAATTATTGCCCAAGAAACTTTCCAAAAAAGTCAAAGCTTTACAAAGAAAGTTGAAAGAATTTCCAACTATCCGCATTTTTCTTAAATATCATGCATAATTTGGCTGAGAAAAGTTCCTTAGGCTAACACATTTTTGTCTAGATTTTTTAGGTTGGATTCTCTCATCTTGATACGTACTTTTGAAAAAGAAGGAAAATATGCAGACTTTTAATTATTTCAAGCAGGCATGCAAAGCTGATATAATTTATATGATATTTCCTTTTCTGGTAATATGAAATAATATTGGCATAGTTCGTACAAGAAAATAAATTATATTATTTTATGCAAGCCAGAATTTTTACAATTTTGAGCTTGTTCGATGTATTGCTTTCAAATTTAGAAATTTCGCTGAGTTAATAATATGATAAAATCCTTTAAATTGTACTGTAATGTCATTGAAATTGTTCAAATCAAAGTTATAAAGTATAATTAAAATCTTCAGTATAATTAGGAAACATAAGTAACACTATTTCTAATAATTCTTGTGTTTTGGTGGGATCTTTGCATTTTGATAGACACTATACATGATTACTTAATTGCTTTGTTTTTGTTGACTTGTTTTACGCAATTCTTATTTTGTATGAGCAATTATTCAAACCTAGTCGAATACATCAAAGTAGGTGTCAAATAATATGGATTGTATGATTGCATGATATATTTATGAGGTTGAACGTAGTTATTTCACATAGACCTCAATGAATTGTCTTTTGTCATTGACACTTTTTCCTCTGTTGAATAATAGAATGTTTAAGGCAGACTGACCCAAACTTCATTGGGTAATCAATTATTCTCGTTTATATCAAACAGAGAAAGTAAAGTGTAACAAGAAGTTAAATTGTACTACTCCGTCCACTTGAATTTGGCTGAACGCGAAAATCGTCGAAATCATCCTTCTTTGAATGCAGCTTTCTCCAAGCTCAGGATAGGTTCTGAAAAAAAGAAAGTTAAAAAACTAGAGATTCTCTAGTTTTTAAAACAACCCTTACTTTTCATTACAATTCTTTTTCTGAGAAAACTTTGGACGAAAATAGGTACAGTGAAATTCATCTAGAATTGCGAATTTTTGTGGGAGCTCTAGCAGAAATTTTTCACTTTTATGCTTGAA